>JACJUY010006783.1:26190-48439 GCA_014220935.1 Platorchestia sp. MABIK
AAGAACAAAGCAGCCGGTACTGAAAGACAGTGCAGTTAGCCGAGAAAAAGGTCTAAAACAAAACAAAAATCGCATAACTTTTCAACAATAGGAAGGCTTACCTAACCTTCAGCTTGGGACCTCACATTTTACCCTACGTGATAAAACCTAGGTGGCTCTACCCTAGCACTATTTCCCATGGGTACAACAGTTGTCTTCCCCTTAGGGAAATTTTCCTGTGAGTATACATTGTTTGAACATCATGAAAAAATAATGGAACATCAAGATTATCCACGGTAGTCACAAGAAGCTTATCGTGCTTTGAAAGATTCATTTATAAATACTGCTTAACAATTAGTTTAACTCCAATTTCTCATCGAGAAAAAAAATTCAGACAATCTTTTGGACCTCAATTTTGCCTGGAGCCAATTCAGCACGGCCAACGCTTCTTTGTCCGCAATACAGAGAGGGGTGCACAACAATCTTTAGGGTGTCCACTGATGTTTTATTTTCAAATTTGAATACTTTCTACTACCTTCAACAGTAAAAAATTGCTGCCTATTTTTTACACAATGAATGTTGTCCAAATGTCTAGATGTAATCGGCCTATAATGAGTAGTTTGAGTCAATAATATACGTAATTCCAAAGGTTCAAAAAAGTTCCAATTTTCTTAATACTTAAAATACTCAATACTAAATGCTGCAACCAAAGCATCATAGCAAAAAAGTTACCTAAATTCCTAAGGAATCCCGCCCTAAATGGACTTCAACAAATGTTAGGCAAAGACCTTGTCTTAACATCTTTCAACTATGAGGGCAACAGTTCATCATATGCAAAAAATGAACTGACTGGAAACTAGTAGACACCAGGGGATTGTCAGATCCCTTTACACTGTTTACAGGAATATTTCCCATAAACTGTGGAAAATTTTTGATTCTGGGAGAAGTGAATTTGTAAAAAAAATTATTCTCTTTGTACATACGTCCATTACTTCCAATTTTCAAAGAATTATTCCACTTCACAATTTTTTTACTACTCTGAGGCAAGTTTTACTACTTTTTACTACTTTACTACCTAGTAGACACCCTGATTTCCTTTTTTCAAATACCTATACTTGCAAACTGCAGTTACCTCTAGAAACGCAGTAAAATTGTATCAATGCTACGTCATTCCTATTTATATGACCATTCTAAATCCAATTTCATTTTACAAATACAAAAATTAAATTCTTCGCCATTCACCCTTGGAAATGGAATTGACAAAAGTAGAAAGGGTTTTCTTGGTCACAACCGTCAACGTTATCAAAAAAGTTGCAGAAGTTGTTCAACAGACGTCTTCTGCCCTGAAAATGATTTCAAAATTGTTGAACAACTTCTGCGACCCCACTCCTTTGTGCAGGCTGCAGAGTCCATTCCAATTTTTACTTCAGCCTCACAAACTGTCAAAATAGCTGAGAGTACAAATAAAACTAACATGAATTACACAAGATTTTTGTAGCATTTTAAAAACTCAGAAATATACTGCAGGACTTTTCCTCCTCTCAGCACAAAAGTAGCCAAAAGTGCTTAGTGAACAACAGTTTCGAATAAATAAATAAATAAATCCAAATTAATGAGCAAAAGCTACCTAGTTACGTGACGATACCAAAACAATCAACAGGATTGCAAGCCAGAGACAATTCAGGTGAGCTGGATACTGTCACACAATATTCCTGGTCCTTCCACCAATTTCATTCGTGTTCTTGAAAATTCCAGCCCCCAAAAAAAACAAGACATAAAAAAAGAGAAAAAGTGGAAAATTGAGATCCAGTCTTGTCTGAACATATGGCAATAACATTCATTAGAATTCACAAAATGATGAGAGAAAGGAATGAATTACCAGGAAAGATGGCATCAGAAGAGACCATCTGTTCCATGAGGGTGGTGAGCAGCGTGATGGCCACAGTTTGGTCTCGCTGGATGGAAAGGCTCTTGTGCAGCGCCTCTATGGCCTCCTCGAGGTTGCCCAGCAGCGCCTGGCACAGCGCTATGCCGGTGAAGGACGTTGCCTCACACGGTTGAAGCATTACAGCCTGGAGGTGAAGATCTTGAATTACCACAAATTAGGTCGCCGCAAGATTAACGTGTGATACGTAGAAAATCGTGCAATGTTCAATACAGAAAAAATTCAGCAATTTAGAGTACACGCAGATATAATAGACAGATGCACTATTTCATGCTAATACCAAGGACTAATGTGAAGAATTGCATGTACAACTCAATTGTCTGGAACTGCCAGCAGAGGCTACACCATTTCTCATCATAAAATTTCTATTTTTGTTGGGATGATTAATAACTAGCAATAAGTTGATGAATGGTGTACAAGATATTATTTAATACAAAGAATATATTACTCTCTCTGGTCGGAAAAAGATGGTGAATAAAACTGTTGTCATTGGACGGTAACAATTGGCGCATTGAACTTGATTTTTCTACCTGTAGATGGCAGTTTTTCTTTCGACCTGGGAAGCATTACCGGCTCAAAAAATCGATTGGCAGTTATACATCAGAAGAACTTTCCGAGGCTCTGAACCAAGTTCTATCTACGGTGTTTCTACCAAGACCGAAAGTTGTTGCTACATATTTGAAAGTATATCACTACGTTCTAGTTAAAGACCTTTGATGAAACACTCTAGCAAAGGTTATAAATATTTTATTATTACTTGTCCGCCCCCCTTTATTTGAAATGAAAAAAAAGGCGAAATGAAAGAAAGGTTATAAAACAAAAAAAATTCAATCTCTCGAAAGTTGATGCGGCCGAGTGCACACGGCCCGTATCACAGGTACGCTCATCACGCACTTTCGGGAAGCTTTGGACAGAGAGACCGACGGACGGACGCGGCTCTTATTATAGTATAGATTAAATTGGTAATTTTGAGACTCCCTAGGCACGAATTATTCAATATGGACGTAGAAAACGGGGCATCTATGCCAACGTGTGTTCCACCTCTACAGAGACCCGGCACATCCCTACATACATACACAGAAGCAGCAAGTTGGGAAGGAAGAGAAGATTAGATTTTATTTTAAGCCACCCTAACCACAAAAAAAACATTCCAAAGAGAGGAAGGAGGAAGGCACCATTTGATATGGAGATGAATAAAACGTATTTTATTCTGTCTCAGTCACAAGCAGGCAGGAGGCTTAAATCGGGTGTATCTAATATGAATCAGGTGTCTCTAATGGATATGAGAAACATTGGTTTTGGCTAGGTATATGTTTATGATCGAGTGCCAGATGATGGACAAGTTTTATGACGAAGTAATGAAGAAAGAACCGAACTCTCGCTCCTGAGCTCCGAACAGACAGCATAGGCCACCACAAAAAAAAACGAGAGCCAGGATCGCCGAGCATAAAGTTAGTGGTGAACGAACTACAGCTGGTCCCTGTCTGACCTGTGCGATTAGACACAGCACCGGGCAAAGCCTGAATGACCGTTCAAGGTTGCCTCATCCCTTGGGCAGACTCAAGCAACAGACACGGTCAGATCTCAAGTATTGAAGGGAGACAATAGATCTCAAACGAAGCGAGACTGTAGTTATTAGGGCTTGATCTCTTAGATAGTTGTCAAGAGCTATGATTCAAAGGGGTCAGGTTTCAACGTTGTTATTTGTCTCGTGGAAGTCAAGTAGTGGACAGTGAATGGCGGGTTGGTAGTCGCAGTCGTTTCGTAGAAACACTCCTGGGTTGTGTGTCAGGTGCCATGTGTGTGTTTGCTCTCTGTACTTGCCTCTCACTATTGTGTTTTTTCTTGTGTGTATTATTACCCTCGCACGAACCACAACAGAAACACGCACCTAGAAACACGTGCTTGGTCAGAGCAACCAAAGTTGCTTGCTAGAGGAAGTAGGGGTTGGACGCAAAGGCTGACGTGTGCGCGCCAACGCCGTAATATATAGGACCTCCTAAATTCATGATCTTCAAATTCGAGACCCAAAGTCTCTAGTGGCAGCGACCTTTTTTTATTAGCTTTATAATATTTACATAACTGTAAAGAGTTTAATTCATTCAGAGATAAAGGAATGCAAAACCTATGCAGAAAAGAGCATAGAAGATTAGATTATTAGTTAGTTTAAGCCTCCCTATCCTCAACAAATGAGATCCAAAGAGAGGAAGGAAGAAGGCACCATTTAGCATGGAGTTAAGGGAACGTGGAATCTATGCAGAAAGGTCATAGAAACAGTAAGATGAGAAAGAAGTTCATGAAACAAGATCAAAGTTGAAGAAGAAAGCAGTAGGTGTTGAAAAAACAGGACAGCAGTGAATTGAAAAAAAGTTGGTCCGTAACAAAACAAAAACCTATGTTATTTTAACAAAAAGAAAGCCTACCTAACCTTTAGCTCGGGCCCTCACGTTGTCCCCCTGGGAGCGCTAATTCCCATAGATACAATAGTTGTATACCCCTGAGGGGAAGGGGCATAGAAATAGCAAGTTCAGAAAGAAGCTTATGAAACCAGATAAAAGTTGAAGAAGAAAGTATGTAGAAGGTGCTGAACAACAGAACAGCAGTGAACCAAAAAAAGGTGGTCCTTGACATACCAAAAAAACATTTTACTTCAACAGAAAGAAGGCCTACCTAACTCTCAGCTAGGCCCTTACACATTTTTCCCCTGGAAGTGCTAATTCCCACAGATATAATAGTTGTACTCCCTGAGGGGTAGGAAGGAAGAAAAATAAAAGATAGAGAAGCAACAGCAAAGATATGAAAATTGAGAAAAGGTGAGCACGATAGATAGAAACCCCAAAACTTATCAATAGTTAAGGCCTCCTGTGGGTGCCAGTCCCCTGAGCATGGGATGCACAAACCTAACTATCCAAACCCATTACCTATCCTGTGCCTGGTGAGGGGATAAATTTCCCCTTTATTTTTCATTTTTGCATAGTCCCAGCAAGTGGTCATTAAAAATTCCCAAATATAAATTGACAGAAACAGTCGTACTTTCATTCATCCATGAATTTGAACAAACATTGAATTGTTTGGCTTCAGCACACTCTAGACTAAGTTTCAATCTCCGAACACAGAAAAGTTGTCATAAAAACAACCAGATTCGGAATATTCTTTTGATCCAACTATTCCAAAGAATTATCTCATGACAATGAGGTAAATTCATCACTCTTTAGGATTTCTTAGGCTGATATTGAAATAGAAACATGTGTAATAAAGTATTTATTAATAAACTGAACTCACTTGTGCATGTATTTCTTTTACTGATTTTTAAATTAGCTTTGTTATCCATTGCAAATAGAAAATCAGTACTGTCCTGTTTATGTCAAAATCCGCAGGTTAAATGATTAAACTAATTGAATTCACAGTAAAGGAACATAAAATATTTATGGACCAGAAATAATTAACACGTTGACTACGATTGCGCGGGTCGTAAAGTTGATTTGGTTAGTTTGTAAATAAATAGTCTGAGAAAATCGACTTACCAGCTCGAATAAGCTTCCAACCTTTGTAAGAAATGTACAAAGTATAAGCACATTACTATTTTCCTCATACGATAAAATTCCTTCAAAAAGAGGTTGCGCAATGATTTGAAATATTATTCATTTACATTGGTGCATAAATGAGCAGTTTACCTGGTGGTACACAGTTGTCCCACTTCGTAGTCAACGAGTTAAACAAGAGAACTTTTCACGCGTGAGTACTAACTGTAAATTTCCTTTATCCTAACCTAAGTAAACAAATCTAAGTAATAGACGCACCAGGCTTGGAAATTTTCACCTGAGCTCATCAGAATCGTAAAATTTACTCATTAGTTCATTAGTGTAGTGCTACACTAACATAGGATAGCTGAACACGATTGAGTTAAGACTAGTTTTCCTGGTTAAGACACAATCTCAATTCAACTTCACAACATGTCAACTCCAATCCGCCATACTAGTTTGTATCAACAGTCCTTAGTTGATTAGTAATCGTTTCACTTTTCAACCACCAATATTAAACTAATGTGAAGTTTTTCAGGAAATTATACTTCACATACATAAATAGGCTAGAAAACATTAACTTTTCACTTTTTATTTGAGCCAAGTAAATGTTCCCTGAAGGTGGACATCTCGTATTTCATCCTCGTATTTACAATTAAGATTAATTAAGAATTAAGATTAAACACACTGTCCCTATCGAATGCATGTACTGCTCCAATGAGAAACTCACAATAATACAGTAAGTGCAAAACTGGAAAACCAAATGAAGATAACATAATTGATCGAGCGGTTTGTTTACTGGAGCACACACCTGGTAATGATAATGTAGCGCCATCTTCAGCTTGTTGAGTTTTCTGAGAGTATGCGCTAAATTATTGAACAGAATAGTCCACTTGGCTGGAATGTTGTAGCAGTCATTAGATTCCAAATAGAGACTTTGTACAACTTTGGCAGCTTTTGAGAAATGATGCTCAGCTTGCTCATACCTGCAACATAAAAACACTGAACGGAGATCCAAATACACAATAACTGATCTGAATTAGTATTAGGAGCTACTATGACCAAAAAATTCATTACAAATGCATATAAATCTAAAAAAATTAAATAAATTTTCGCCTATAGGGCGAAATATACTCACTGTTGACTATTGAAGTTGACGACTCCAAGCTCATGAAGCACAAATGGATCATCAGGAGCCATTTCAATTGCTTTCTCAAAGAAGTTCAAAGCAAATTTAGGATTGTTACTGAGACTGTACTCCATGCCTATGTAGAGCAAGGGTAAGTGTGACCCTTTCATCAAGTGAGCTGCTTTGAAATAAGCAGCACTCGCTTGATCGTGTTCGTTCTCAGCAGCAAATGAATGGGCAAATGCAATCCACGCTGGCCCAAACACCTTATCAATAGACGCTGCTTTACTCAAGTATCGCCGGGCAGGTTCATTTTTACCAATGAGGTAGTAATAACACCCAACAGCAAACCAAGACAGCGCCATTTCTGGATATAAATCGACCAACTTATGAGCCAATAAAAACAAGCAATTGGCTTGTTGCAGTTCAATTAGACAAGCAATATGAACAGGTAAACAATCAGTGTGATACGGGTCTTCCTCAAGGACTCTTTTAGTCAACTGAAAACATGAAACAAAATGACACTTGTAATATAAGCGTTCGGCACGCGCTGCTAATACATCTAAATTGTCAGAGAGACAAGCAAGATGAGAGGGTAAGCTGCTATTCATGAAGTCCGTTGAGTCTGTACCAGGTACAACCACACACCCTTTATTAAGCTTGGTGTCATAGCTAACTCTAACTAAATCTCTCAAAGAAGCACTATCACAATGAGTGTTGAAGGGCAAGGATGCATGCATTTCCTTTTTTTCTTTGACAGTGAGCATGTGATGGTCGGTGAGAGCCTTCAGTGCATCGTAGCAGAGCGGGTCAGCTTTGAGAGCAGCTTGGTAACACTCGCTTGCTAAGCTCGAGTTATCGATGGCCTCATAAATCTTGGCGCGCAGCACCTGCCTTGAACACTCCAATGAAACAATATCATCAAGCTCGGGCACGGGGGAGGAAAATCCACCACCAGTGTACACCCTTCTATTGTTAGGGCCCGCTGCATCTTCTGTACAGCTCGGCCACATGTTGCTTTCTAACAAGTCCAGGGCATACTCGTTCTCTGATATTTTGAAGTAACACAGAGCAGCGAGATAACACAGGCTTCCGTTCTGAAAAATATTGAAATAATCAATACTCAATTCATACATTGCGCATTTAAAGAAAAAACCTCCACTACAATCAATACCTGAAATAAAATGACCTATGTTTTCTTGAAAGATTGAAAAATTTTCTAATTTAATTTTACAGTATTGAAAAATGAAAATATAAAAATCTGAAATGGTATATTTTGCTAATGGCCAAGTGAATGGTAGAAAACACTGCTTGACTACTTTAAAAAAAATTTAATTGTTGTGATTCTATTTTACGGATCTAACTGGTAGACATGTTTCTCAAAAATAGGTATTCCATTTATTAAAATTCAGGGAGATTAAAGCTTCAAATTAGTGGGAGCTTTCAAGAGTGCAATGAATAATAATTGTCCTAAATGGCGCGAGTAGAATGACAGAACATGAACATCAGACTTACAAGCTAGATACACCACTCCAGGTCAGGCTACTCTGGGCTCAGGTTTTGAAACACTGATGGCGGAACTTACTGAAGTGAGGCTGTATTTGTTGATGAGGAGGCATGCTCTGTGGTACTGCTGCGTGAGAACAAAGGTCTGTGCCAACCAGTACACATCGGTCGGGTTTCCGCCTGTCAAACTGACAACCTTGTCGCCCCAGAACTCGGCAGCTTCAAAATGGTGCTGCACAAATAATTATAGGTCTCAGTGGTTGTACGATTTATCATTAAAAAACTGTGTTTGAACACCTCAAAAAAGTTTTTTTTTGTTCACAAATAGAAAATGAGGCAATAAAATTTGAGGAAAACACTTAGAAATATACATTAATTTTTAAGAACACATGGAAACAAGAAAAAAATTTGTAATAAAATCACTAAAATACAACCAAAAGTAGCCAGACAGCAAAGAACTTTATAGACAATGGAATGACTTCTGAGATCGATTAACTACTTCAATCTATTGTTATAATTATAAACCAAGTTGATGCAATTTTCAGGGGCAATCTTGCTCATTCCTTCTGGCAGACACCTTCTATTTCTACCAAATTCTTTGTTTTCTTTGTTGCAGTTGAGTTTTAGAGGAGCACAAAATATTTTCAATTGAATTGAGATTCAATAACTTATATGGCCGATCAAACTCATTGATTCAGCGTTTTGAAGCCAGTTTATCACAATCTTTGCTGCATGTTTAAAATCTCGATCGTGCTAAAGATCCAACGGCATCCCAGAACTAGTTAACCAGCATCTTCCTGTAAAAAAATCTTGAGAATCTTGGAGTAATCTTCATTCAGGATTCCATAACATGAAATTATATCATAATAACCAACACCAGCTGCACCATAGTTCCTCTGGTGTTCATAGTTCCATAGTTCAGCCCCATAGCATGAGTGAACTTTCTCGGGACCTGACGGTGAGGAAGGTGACCTTAGGGTTATTGCTTTCACTAGTTTTGCAAGGTAAGTGCTTTGTTTCATTTTGGCCTTGAAGTTAAATTTTTATTTCGTCTGATCATAATGTGCTATTCTAGTAAGATTTTCTCCAAAAATCTTCAAACCACTTTCAAGGCGGTTAGGTTACAAAAATGACTACTTTACGTATTGGACAAACGTGTATCACTAGGTAAAGTGCTCATTTATGTAACAATGTAAATGAACAACATTCCAAACATTTTACGACATTATTTAGAAGAAATTCAATCGTTTGAGGTAAATATTATTGTACATTTCTTATGAAGAATGAAAACTTATTTGAACAGTAATTTAGATTTCACAATTCTGTTTCTTAAAATCTAATCAAATCAATCGTACAATTTGCGCAAACGTTGTTAGCATGTTAATTGAGTGGATGGGCTTCTTTCATGGCAGCTCTGTGTAAAATTTGGAAACTATGGAGACACTGACCTTCACCTCTGATTCATGCAATTGAATAAGAGTAGTCATGAGAAAATCTAGGGTCAGCAAGGATTTGTTATAAATTTCCTGCTTTTCTTTGCATTAACTTTGGCCGGTCAGCTAGTTCAAAAACGAATAATCATTCGAAAATGAAGTCACATTTATAATGATCTTCTGTATCACTAACAAGTCTTTCCCAATTTTAAGGCAGATTTAAAACAATTTTTACCTACTTCTTCCCTTGTTAATTTTGAGAATTTCCACATTTGTTTGGTTTCACATGTGTTATTCAAAATGTGAACACAAGCATATAGTTTTGTCAACCCATTGTCCTCAAATTTTATCATCTTTTGTAGTTTGTAAATTATGTGAGAGGAATAAAATATTTCAAGGTGCCCAGACCTTGTGCGGGCACTGTATTTGAATACAGAACTACATAACATCGGAGGCAGTTTGTACATCCTACACCTTCACAAACAATGAAGTAAAAAATAGGCTTGAATCCTTGGACACAGTTTTAGAAAACAAAACTTATTAACATGTGCCAATCAATTCCTAATCAACAAGTTTAATTAAAATTAGGTCTCTTTACTTTTTCCAATTACTGTGTAAATAAAAATTATCATAAACGATAAAGAATTTTTTTCAGGTATGGATACACTAATGATATTACGCCACTAAATTGCAAGCCTCACTGACTTATGCAAAAGTATTTCATAGATCAATGTTCATATTCCCTGAGGGCAGACATAGTGTTTGTTCTTCTTAAGGCAATTTAGAGCTTTTTCCTATGAATTTTGTTAAGAATAAATATAAAATATTTCCAGAGTGAAATAAGCTCTTGGATATTCACAGCATGTTTATAACATTCGAATAGGCAGTTATAGCCCATAAAGTTTTTGTTTCACACCATTGTGTCACACACAGTTTCACACCATTGTTTTTCTTCAAAACCTACAAACTATTACACCACTTACAAGTCTAAAACATTCTAGATAAGTCTTCCATAGTTGTAGTAAGTCACGACCACTAAAAAGTCACTAATACTTGATGCAAAAGCAGAGGGACTCAAACAGTTTTTTGATATGAAATATTCAAGAATTAAAAAGAAATACTTCCGGAATGAAATAAGCTCTGAGGCATTCACAGCATGTCTATAACATTCGAGTAAACATTTATAGCCCACAAAGTAATTAACCCATGAGTGAAAATTTCTAATCAACTTATCAAAAAACTACCTCTGACATGTATAGTACTCGCCTTGATCTTTAGGATGCAAAATAGATCTCCATAGGTGAAAATTTGTAGCTGGAATTGCCCATGAAAGTCGAAAAAGCGTCTTTGGCCAGAACTAACTGCTGCATTTGATATTCTAGTCAGGACGCACAAGCACAAAACCACTCACTAAGAAGGTCAAGAGACCACTATACCTCTCTAATGAATGGACTGTTGTGTAAAAACGTAGAAAAAAATTTGGAGCATTTGGGGGTGATTATGGGGGTTTGGGTTGCCAACACGGGACAAATGACGTTTCTATGTGATAGAGGAAGGGTTTAGAAGCATTTTCAGGCAATAATCTCATTTTTGGTTTTTGGCCCCAAAAACTGTTTGATTTCCTTAATGAAATAAATCTGTACTTGTGTTAGTCAACACGGTTGTGAGATGGGAGAACTAACACTGAAGATATCTGTGCAAAGCAAGAGTTGCTTGAACTTCTATGACAATATGTTGGTACATAAGTTTTAATTTTATATTATTCTCTTTCAAACCCTGGGCAAATGTATTTATTTATTATAGCGTGGGGTAGGTTTATAAGAGCACACAAAAACTTTACAAGAACCTGAGAAAGGTTTACAAGTTTATGATGATTTTGAAGGGTCTAAAATATAAATCAAGTCTTAAAATATAATAAGCGTATTACTTTCCGTCCGTCACACTCACAGCTTTGCAGCACCATTTTTGGGCATGCGTTCTCTCTTTGCTCCCTAATCATCACTCATTGACGGACTTGGTTTGACTGCTGCTTTGCTCTTATATGCGTGTCAGTTTTTGCCCTCTCAGCGTCTAGTGAGGATGTTTGTCGCTGCTCCTGCGAATCAAATGGTCTCTGCCTAGCCTTGAGAACTGTGAAGTGTCTGCTTTTTGAAAAGCAAAAAGCCACTACACAAGAGCAGAGATATAAGAAAAAATTAGCTCAAATATGTTATTGAAGCAATGAAGCAACACAATATTAGATCAAGTGAGAATGGTTTGAAGAAAAAAAATTAATATGCTTCAAAGCCAGCTTAATTACAACGTTTCTTCCAATAAGTCTATTATTTTGCAAGGGATAGCACCTGATTTAAAGGTGCATATTTTTTTTTTAGTATTCATTATGATTTGGTATAAAATGATTTATTTTGTTACAAGCATATCATAATACATTCGTCTTATTGTAGTGTCAGAGCCATTTACTGTCATATTTTAACCACGACGTATGAGAAACTGTCATAAAATGGAGGACGCTCTATATATATGATGTGTTCAAATCAGCCGTGAGGAGTGTCGTAAGCACGCTAGTCGTTATCACTTCCTGCTTCTACCTTCTCACCGACTTCAAGAACGAGAAGAAGGAGAAGGCGTCAACTGGCCAAAGGAGTTGCCTAACGTCAACACCAAGAAGGGTTCTGGTATAATTATATTTATGTCTTGTCGTTATTTAACAGCTTTATGTCAATTCCATTGCTTCTACAGTTATCGAGAATTAATGTTTCCCTTTTCGAATATAATTCAATACGCTCGAGTCACACGTAACCGCTTATTTGTGGAAATTAATCAGATCATACTTCAAATATCGTGTAAAGCCATGCGAGAGAGTTCGCTACCTCTGAGGGAGCGGGAAAGGCATTAAGCTCCGTGCTGCTGCAGAGAAAAGACGTATGCTTTCACGGCCGGCTCCTTTGGAGCCCGGCTTTTGCCGCTTGGCCTGGCTTTGACTTACTTGGCACTACGATGTGTAATATCGTGTAACTTCGTATAACTCCTAACGTAATTAAAGCAGTCACGGAGCCATAGCACATACCTTCCTGGAATCCGACATAAGATGAGTTCCAATTAGTGCATTTTCCCTCGAAGCAATTCATAACTATTTCTCCTGTGCATAGGTTTATATCAACGCCATGCCTTACGCGTATATTCGTTTATTAACTCGAAATGTAATAGGTGCGCTAGATTCATTTCAGGTGTTAGTAAATTTGTATTCTTTGTAGGGAATAAATAATTAATGTGTTTCCTGCATCGTTAATTTCCCATTAAGGATGGAGATAGGTTATCGAAGTTGTTAGTGGCACGCTACCATATAAATTGACTGATAATTAATAATTATTCTGTGGACGTTGAAAAGTCTCCTTTAATCTTCATTAGAAAAATAAAAGAATTGTGACCTTAAGTCACGACAATCAGAGGAAATGACAGAGGTGAAAGAAAGAAAAGAAATCTATGACATACAAAGGATTTCCATTCTTGTTTAATATTCACACAAGAAATACTCCAAATGTATTTTATTTGCAAACAGATCAATATTCAGCCATAAGTACGATTTCAATAATTTATCCAGTATTTTCATAATATCATAACTTTGTTTGTAAATTCTCCTTAATATTTAATTTCAGCATCAAAATGTATCGTGATATAAATCTAAACGTTCATTAGTTTACCCGTACCTCTGTCACATTCACATCTATTAGATATTATCACGCAGTAATTTGAGAGGTTTATTATATTTTAGAATACTTGCATACAGATGCCATTTTCACGCGTGCATTCCATGATGCTGTTCTAAAAAAATTTGCGTAAGATTCCAATTGCTATTTCTACATCCTAAACACGGTGATGATAGGAAATGAACAAATATAGTTCTTCAACAAAAAATTCAATTTACAAGCTGAACCTATGCTGGTACATGCAAAACTGTGAAGAACAGTCCAAAACATATTACCTGCACTTGAAGTTATTATGAAGTAGATATTGGTAGTAGTTGTTAGATTGAAGAACATCATGAACTGCATTCTTACGCAGACAAATCGTAAATAAAAACACCAAGGATGCTACTCTCAAAGTCAACATTGCTAAAATTATTTATTGCTGTCAGATATTAAAAGGTTAATGTTTCAAACACCAGGCTCATCATCAGTACAAGTTTGTCTGCAAAGGACAAAACCGAGATGAATAGATAAAAATACACGGGAAATAAACACAGAATTAAAGAAATACTACTACTAAAATCAAGAGGAAACTATGTACAAAGGATAGGCACTATTAGTTTCATTAAGAGGCGGCCCAAGTTTAAAAATGTATAGGGACTCTGAAATTCTTAAATCATTCTGATGGCTGAAGCTAACATGCTAAAATTACTGCACTGCACACTAGAGCCACACTGTTCACTATGAACCAGAGGTTGATGGGAAGATTTCATTTCTAGATGTGTTAATTACTAAACGTGACGGAATTTTCTTGACTTCTGTTTACCGAAAACCTACTTTTATGGGACTCGGTACTAGTTTTTTTAGTTTCACACCTAATCACTTTAAAATAAATAGCATAAAAACCCTGTTACATAGAGCCTTTAATATATGTTCAAATTACATTTTACTTCACAATGAATTCTCTTTTTTGTGCAATTTTTTCAAGAATAATGGTTTTTCGGTTGATTTTGTTCAATCTTTGATAAAACGTTTTTCAAATTCCAAATATTGCTCACCCGCCAATCTCGTCCATAGTACAAGAAAGAGATTATACTAACCCTTTTTATACTTTGGGCCTAAATCTGAACAAATGAGAACAGAGCTTGTCAAAATTCTTCACTCATTTTTACCTGATGTTGATTTCAGAATTATTCTTACGAATAAATTTACTATAGGTTCGTTTTCCAACTACACAGATAAATTATCTTCCAGCATGCGCCGCTCTCTTATGTATTAATTTCGTTGTGCACAATGTGCATCTAATTATGTAGGCTCGACCTGTAGAACTTTGGGCGTCAGAGTAGCAGAGCATGCTGGACGTAGTAGCTGGACTGAAGGGATTCTTGCCCATCCCCCTCACTCTTCGGTGCACCTCCATAGTGAACAGAGTGGCTCCAGTGTGCAGTGCAGTAATTTTAGCACTTTAGCTTCAGCAAACCATGAGACTGATTTAAAAATTTTAGAGTCCCTATACATTTTTAAACTTAGGCCACCTCTTAATGAAACTAATAGTGCCCACCCTTTGTACATAGTTTCCTCTTGATTTTAGTAGTAGTATTTCTTTAATTCTGTTTATTTCCATATATATATTTTTATCTATTCATCTCGGTTTTGTCCTCTGCAGACAAACTTGTACTGATGATGAGCCTGGTGCTCGAAACGTTCACCTTTTAATATCTGACAGCAATAAATAATTTTAGCAATGTTGACTTTGAGAGTAGTTGTTAGATTTGGTGTGACCAAATTTTACAAATGCTGAAAAAAGAAAGGAGGAATGCGACAAATAATTAGTAAACAAAATCTTGATATTTAGCCCTAACTCTCTGCAAATCCAGTTATAACTCCAATTATCTGGAAGTTTAGCCAACTATTTTTTACCCACTATCTATTTCCGGTGTTTCTTCTTCTTTTTGACTGCAAAGTCGATGAGTAAGCTTGTTGACTACAACAAACCTCTCCCAACAATGCATAGTGAAGAACTGCCAAGCTTGCCAGCAACACGCGACTTCAGTCTTGAGAACATACGTGTGATCGCAAGCATTTTGACTGCAGTCCGTGAGTGTGTGTGACTGACGGAAAAACTGATCAGGTGAACGCCCCTTAAAGCGCATAGCGATAGTAATAACTTACCTCTTTCAGGGAAACTAACAAAACACTGGAGGGTTGGCAACCCTAAGTCATCACTTTTTAAGAATAGACAAATGGTCTTGATGAAAATTCATCGCAAAGGCCTTTAGAAAACCAAAAAATTGAATCTCAAATTTCAGAAGTCCATTCCGAGTGTCTAAAGCAAATCACAATGGGGTAACTTGTGGACTTTCTGATAAAGTAGTAATCAAACTGTCAAAGCTCATTTACAGCCCTATAAACTTCTCCCCAAGTATGTCTCACATCACCCTTAGTACACTACGCCAATGCACAATTTGAAATACTTATGGGATCTGAGTAAGATTCTAAATAGCATATGGTCAGTCATTTGCATTTTCAAACCCTTCAGAGGATACCAACATGTCTACTAGTGCAGATATAACTGATTGCCGTAGTGCTAGGTCTAATTCTGACCATAATTTCTTGTTCAACTCAAGTAGTAATTTTGAATCCATTTCTGGTTGCAATACTGATGGCACTGGAGCCTTGCAAAGTAATGTAATCTATAGTGTAAACTTGCAGGAATTAATTGTTTCTGAGAAAAAGGTCTAGGGTTCTTGGTAAAGAAAAGTAGCAAATACATCATCAATTAGAGTAAACAATAGAATTGAAAAACTTATAAAAAAAATAAAGGAGTATTTATTCCAACTTGCACTGTCAATTTCATTTAGAGGCTATGGAATGAAGGGCACAACCTTCATTTCCCAAACAGCCAATTTTTTAAAGATGACCTGGTTTACAAAGTTGAAAAAACTAACTTGGGTATTTCCCTTAAACATGCAGTCTTCTCAAGTACTCTTCACAGTTGCACTAGGGACTGCTGAGCTGGCAGCAGCATCTCATCATGATGCACAGCATTTTGGTGTTTTCACCCCATCATTTTCAATTACTCGTGTCAAAATGCTTTAACCATTAGGTTTTCAATCTCAATAATTGTTCACCACAATTTGTACAATGAAATGAGTATCACTGATATGAATACTAGCTTGGTACAGTCATGTCTCACCTTACGAAAGACCCAACTAATGAATAATCCAAGTTACTAAACACCTCATCAAAAAATTTTTGTGTCTGAACAACAAAAAATTACCAAGTAAAGAAACACAAAATATGAAAAATTCAAATAATGCCCGCTTGGCTTTGCAGCCGCCTGAATCCCCCAAAACATATGTACACTAATAGCATCCTGCATTTTGTTTTGAAATTGGCGCAATAGAGTTGCTCTTCTATTAGCTATCTCCTAAAACACCACTGTCCTGGCTAGGAGGAAGCTGCACCTCTATGATACCCATAATGCTTTTAGTGTGCCTTTGACCCTCGTTCATCACGGAGTTCTAACTCGCCTAAATGACAGAGTTACCGTTGTTTCAGGAGTTTTTTGAGTGTGCTCATGCAATTTTATTCTTTGTTATTCCTCATGAGCCGCAAGAAAGTGATTCCCAGCGCTAGTGAAAAGAAGAAGCGGGCTCTGTTACCAATGGGAGTAAAACAGGAGATGATAAAAAATATGAAAGTGGAATGCGGTTGGATATCGCAGAGGAATATGACCAAAACCCGTTTACCATCAGTATGATATTGAAGCAGAAGGAGACCTTAAAAGCAACAACTTCTTTGAAAGGCCTCAACGTGATATCGAAAAAGACTGTTACTCCTTTGGATAAAGGAGAAAGAAATTGCAGGAGATTTTCAAAGGAGTGACAGAAGTGATTATTTCTGATAAAGTAACCTTTATATTTGGTCACCTTGTGAAGGAGGGTAGGGGTAGGTACACACTCGCCCTTATGTATCTTTGGCATAGTTGCCCAGCCCTAATGGTGAATGATTTGCTTGTCTTATTCATTTTATTGGTTAAATAAATAATTTTATTTTACTTTCAACAAATTTTTCATACAAAATTGTAATACTTTTATAATTTATAAAAAGTTTAGGAGGAAGTACTGAGGACCTTGGAACAAATCAGGCCTTTTGTATGTAAAATGCAACTTTACTTAGGAAAAAATTCCATTACAAAACCACTTCTGGGAAGAATTAATTTTGTAAGGTGAGGTATGACCATCAATTTCATATGTATGATATATAACACATAGATTAAAACTAATTTCATATAGCTTTCAAATGAAAACATATTCAATATGCAAAAAATAATAATTCCATCATATTCTAGATCCAAAATGCATTACATTCAGTATTTAGAAAAACACACAATAGTAAATGATTTACTACACTTCCATAAGTGAATTGTTGAGAGGAACCACCAATTTACTACATAATGCTATCTATATTATTGAGAGGACCCACCAATATACTATAATTTTATCTAATTAGAATAGAGACATGAAGCATATTTTTTGAAAATACAAACCCTCTGAATGTAATTCCTGACAGAGGCTCGCAGTTTAGAGATGTCCATCTGTTCCATGGTGATCCGCACTCAAATCTGAAATGAGGTACAATTACTTAGAAGATCACTGCAACAGGCACAAGTAGGCCCATATACTAAGCTGACACAAAGTGACTGCAGAGGTATCTTGTAAAAAGTCTTGATACCAATGAATTATTCACTTCCAGGAGAACATCTGAAGCATGTTTACACAAGTCCAAAACAATGGGACCTTAATAATATTTAAATGGCAAAATACGTAATGAGTAAAGTTGCCAAATATCAAGATCTCAAGTAAGGTAACCAAATATACAGGGTAACTGGTACTTGAAGAAACTCCAACATAAGGTTAGAACCATTGAAATAAACACTATTTACTCAATAACTATGTAGTTGAAAATCCTCTGTTCAAAAGTTACAAGGACTTACATTTGTTTGTAATATTTGGACCTATCTCCTGATTTTACACACACCTAGATTTCTACTTCTGGGAATATTTGAAAAGTTTGCTGAATGAAATACCAAATTATTTCAAAAGACCTCATCAGTAGAATTGTTGGAGCCTCCACAAGGTTTGTGAAACTCCTGGTGTCTTCCATCAAACGCGTCAAGCAACCATTACACCAGCGTTTGAATGCCTGCATTGCAACAGATGTGCATCATGTTGAACATCTTAAGTAAATACCTTACTTAATTTCATTTTTTTTGTCATAGTAATTGAAGATACTATTCTGTTTTTTTTTTTGCGTTCTGAATAAAAATGCCCTCCAATTTCAAGTCCTTGTAACCCTTTGATGAAGCACTTTCACCCATACGGTTGAGTAAAAAGTGGTAATTTCAACAGTTCCAACCTTGTGTTGAAGTTTGTCTAATGAAGTGCTGGTGACTGTGTACATGTGATACATTTGAAAATATCAAAGTTGAAGCAACTAAAATATTGGTAAACATTGGTAAGGGTTACCTTTCTTCATTAGATAATAATCAAAAATGCAAAATATATGTTTTCCGAACAAGCATAAATGGTTTTGAGAGACAAATAACATGAAAAACTTTTTCACTGTGACAGAAAATGACAAATTAAGATTTTTCAACAGTACATCAAACAATAAACTACAACTTTCATTTGGCAATGAGAACTTCAAAAAAGATTCCACTTGGACTGAAATAAAAGTCAATATCAAACATTTTTTCATTCAACACTTACAAAATTGTTGACAATTTGAAGGTGGTTTAGCATGGATGACTCTTATATTTGGTCTGAAAATATGGAAAAAATATAAAGCACTAAAACTCAGTCATTACAACTGCATTATGACAGAATAACTTCCAAGCACTCTCATTCAGTTTTAGCATTTTAAACCTGGTAAAGGATATCATTAGTAATTTACAAAAAATTCTGATAATTTTGCAAGATCATAATTAAAATTCCTGTATGTACCGTATTTGACGGCATATAAGACGCACATCCATTTCAGCCCGTTGGATTCAGGGTAAAGATTTTGGTGTATTTAAGCAAATATTGATAAAAACAATCTAGCTGTGCATAATGCAAGTAAAAACATAGCTGTATAAAAGCAACAATCAGGCCATGATCATACTGTGGTTTCATTCCTTGCCAACAGATAGAATTACCAGTAAACCAGAGCCCTGCTCAGCTGATATTCATACATGCAAGTTACATGGATTAGATTAGATGTTACTTTAAGCCTTCCTAACTGCCCAAAGAGAGGAAGGGGGAAGGCACCATTTCATATGAAGACAAGGGAATGCGGAATCTTAGCACAAGGTACATAGAAACAGTAAGTTGAGAGTGAAGTTCATAAAACAAGATAAAAGTTGAAGAAGAAAGTAGTAGGTACTGGTTACTAGGGATGTAGGTGTGTTGTTACTTTTACAGGACTGCCAAAATGAGAGGCTTCAGGGTTTCTTCAATGACATTTGTTTTCATTCACAAAATATTAAAATGTGAGAAGTAATATTAGAGTTCAGATATTGGATTCATAAGAAAACCATCTTGCCTTGCTTAAAACATAGCTGTAGTTGTTATCCAGCCACATCATGATGATTGTTATTGTTATTACAAATGGAGTTCCACCACTGAAAATGCTGCAGAGGCATTTCATCAGTGCATTCCATGATCCTCACAGAGTGACACTTAATCTCTATGTACATGGGGAATACCATTTTCCCTACTGGTGTGTAGCAGCATAGTCCCAATTGGAAGTAATGGTACATCTGATGCAAGCATGTAAGGCCATTTAATTTGTTAGGACTAGAAATGCAGCAACAAGATAAAGATGTCAGTAGACTTACTGTATATACTTTAGAACAGGATAAAAAAAATGATACTCAATCTGAATGATATTCAAGGAATGAGTGTCAAATTTTATCACATGTATCATATATATTACCTTACCAATCCTAAAATTACATCCAGTTACACAAGAGAGCATCAGTATTACCCAAATTTTTCATTAGGCAATCACTCTTTCAATAAAAATAATAAAATAGCTCTATTCAAATTGTTGCAAATGAAGATGCAGTTGTTAATCAACTTGGTAGTAATTCATTTCACATGCCAGTTTTATCACCAACTAAAAATAAGTGACAATTGGAAATTTCTTTCTTTTAAATAATCACAAGTTGTTTCAGCACAAATTGTGCTAAAGAAAAAAGATTAGAATAGCTTCTTAACAAACACATCCCAGAAAAAAATCTCATAGCATTTTGAACTCAAGATCAAGGCCCAACACTACCTTGTCCAGGGTGTTTTTACAGCACTAACAATTGGATAAGTTAGTTCAAACTGCCCTAACCACATCAGACCAATTTCAAAAAGAAGGGACCATTTAGTAGGGAGTTTAGGGAACTAGTTTATGAAGCTTAAACAGCCTCTATGCACAAGGTTTGCATCCTAAAAGAAATAGTAAGTTAGATATCATGTTTATGAAGCCAGATTAAAAGTTGAAAAAGAAAGTAGTGGAAAAGAATGTTAAAGTTACATCTTTAGTATTTTTTCTGCTTCTCTTGTTTTCTACTATTCATTGTTCCAGACGTTTCTCTTGGAAGTAGCGATCGAACTAGTTCTTTAATGTGTACAACTGCTTCCATATATGAAATCATAGTAGATAGTCTTTACTTATTTGTTTGTGACGAATTTTTGTTACCAGTAAAATGTGATGTGACATAATATTTATATAAGTATATCTATAAGCATTCCTGGAATGTTCTAGAACTTCGGTGTCTAGACTCAGTGAGCACTAGTTAGTTTGACTTAATCAGTCGCCGTCTGATCTCGCACTATCCAATTCTGTATTTGTCTTCAAATAAATTATAGACCAAAACTTTGTTGTCAAACTTGCCCCCCATAAATTTAACAAAAAAAAATAGCAGTCAGCTGAGAAACCATGGACTGCAAAAAAAAAAACTTGCATATTTCTACAAAAGGAAAGGACATCAAACCTTCAGCTTGGCACCTCAAATTTTCCTCTTGAGAACTCTAATTCCCTTGCAGACAGTAGTAGTAGTTGTATTGCCCTAAATGGCCCCGCCCCATTCACGACACATGCTGGCAACTCCAACTCAAGTACAGACAAGGTTGGAGCAGCGACTTGTGCAGCCTGCTTCTCCACTCACAGTACAAGCCCAAGCTCTTAGTTGTGCTGCAATTCTGGATGTCAGATCTCGACTCAGACAATCTATTGGACATCGCTGTTTTTTAGAAAGAGCGAAAAAGTTGAAGTGGTGCAAGTTTTGGCTTATGAAGAGGAACACGCCTTCTCATAATCAGTTATTAGAGGAACTCAGGTTAGAGCCCAAAGATTACAGGAATTATTAGTGCATGGATCACTCTACTCAATTGGAGCTTCTTTCTTTAATAGCACAATACATAAAAAGACAGAATGCCATGATGAGAAAAGCCGTTTCTTCTCATGAACGCCCTTTTCACTACGTCCTCCCTCAAGGCATTGGGATTCACCTCTTTCTATTTGTTCACTAACACTTCATATGCTGCCTTTTTTGATCATTTATTTTAATATTGTGCGCTCTTAACACGCCAGAGGCATGGGTAGCTTTGATAAACCTCCATAATTCTTTGAGGAATGCTTCAGAATCCATTTTGCTGATCAATGTTGGTAAAGAGAACGTTACCTCCTAAGTAGTAGTAGAGCGCAAATTATAGTGACTGCCATTTTTTCCTGACAGCATACTGGTTTACATTATTCCTTTGAAAATCTGAAATGTATCACGTTACAAAAATCTATTACAGGTAGTTCTATATATGCAGTATTATTTAATCAACTGTGCATTGCTTTACCAAATAAAGCATACATACATACATACACATACCAGTCCTCTCCTCCCTATTGGAGGATAGCCAACAGCAGGCCACAATCATCACCCTTAGTCACCAAGAGATGAGAGAGGCAGCACTGGCCGCACCAGAACTGCCAGGATCAGCAGCAGCCCAGCACAGCCA
>JACJUY010006785.1:0-17847 GCA_014220935.1 Platorchestia sp. MABIK
AGAAGGCAAAGAAAATTATATGAAAATAGAAAGAAAAGGAGAAAAATGGAAGAGAATAGCTATAATTAGGTGAGACAGATTACTAAAGGTTACCAAATAGCTCACCACTCAACTTTTAGGTTTCACCTTCTTCAATCGCCGTTCAGCTCCCGTTAACCGAGCTCGAAGCGTCTGACTAATAAAACTCGTAGTTTGTTTCTTGTTCAAGGCACCGTCTGAAAGACGGAAACAAGATTTTATGTGAGACCAAATGCCGGCAGCAAGGACTGAGTAAGGAAGTCTGCAGTTTAGAAGGGTCGAGTAAAGAAGTCTGCAGTCAGAAGTACTTGTGAGTCACTGGTGAGGGAAATGGTAATCACTAAAATGGGAGTCAGAAGACAACAATTCCATGAGAATTTAAGCTTTGCACTTATGGCTTGTGCCCTAACTCTCAATAATGAACCCTTCAGAAACTTCCTCAAAAAATATTCTGGCGAACTCTACCAGACTAAGTCAACGCTTCGGAAAATATGTGTGTGGCATGTATGAGAACATTATGAAAAAACTAAGAGAGAAAGCAAGGGGACAAAAGTTGTGGGTGTCAATTGATGAAACAAAGGATATTGAACGACGCTATATTGCTTGCTTCGTTTTCGGTATATTAGTGGTGGAAGGTGAATGAGTGAAATGTTATTTGGGCAATATTGCAATTCTTCCGAATGTTAATTATAGAACTATAGCGGCTTTCTTCAATGACTCCCTGCAGTATATATATGGGCTGGACAAATGAAATACGAAAATGTTTTCCTTGTTGTTACTGACGCTGCACCTTATATGGTAAAAGCTATGGACGGAGTAAGCAGTCTATATCCTACGATGATACACGTCACATGTTTGGCACATGGGTTGCCCCGAGTAGCAGAATTGGTAAGAAGTACCTACCCAGAAGTCAACAGACTTATACCGTCAGGAAAAAGTATCTTCGTGAAAGCCCCCCACATAAAGTTGGTTTCAAAGAGATGTGTCGAGAAATCACACTTCCACCATCACCTACTGCAGTACTGACCAGGTGGGGTTCCTGACTGAACGCTACAAATTACAATAGCAGATATTGCGAAGAAATAGCCTCAGTTATTATGTCTTTTGAGTGTGACCAAAGAAGCAGTATAAAAGAATGTCGAAATCTTCTAGAAAATGTTGAATTGAAAACATGTGTTAGTTTCATCAGTTCCACATTTACAGTACTGTCATCAACAATAGAACAACTCGAAACTAGCGGGATCTCTATCTCTGACGTCATTTAAAAAATGAGCATAATCAAAGAAGCTTTAAAGAACACATACGACCAAAGACATTTTCCAAATTTGTCATTCATCCTGTCTAAGAATAGAGGGCGTAACAATTTAGAAAATGTGTTCTATTTTACGCGGAAATTCTACAGGCAGCACCAATGACATCGTACCACAGTTCTCGACAAATGACTTGAATTGTCCTGAAAACGCCCCTCTCGTATCATGCGAGGTAGAGAGGGTTTTTCACAGTACAAGTGGCGGATAACAGGAGGAGATTCAACTTTGAAAATTGGAAACAAACTTGACTGTCAAATGTAATGAGTCAAATTAAAAGCATTTTTCGTTAAATTAATAACAAATCCTGTTCTACATTCCTTTGTGTTGTGAAATTTATGTGCATTTTTTTAAAAGTTTCTCTAATAAGCTTCTTGAATAAACTTCCCTATAGTTTTGTTTAACTTATTTCAGCTATTTTTACATTTTATTTTCGTCACTACTCCCGTGAGGTGTGTTTTAGGTCATTTAAAATGTATAATTTGCATGCGAACCATTTTTAAATCCTATGTAACTTTTGTCTATGAAAATGCATATTCTTTTTTCTAAATGCACACGCATTTGTCGAAACGCATAGGCATTTCCTACAGATGCATATATTCACTGCATACGCGGCCAAAATTGCCGTGCATTTGCAGCAAAAATATGCATGCATATTGTCACAACCCTACTCATAACTATAGTAACTTCAAAGTTCAAGTCGGCTTATACTTCGGGTCCAAGAAATCAAATTGTAACCTTGTCTTTCGTGTGAGATAACTCCCTTCAGTTTCGCAAATAATGAAGCTAATTAGTCCATTGCGTTACAGTTGACCGACAATGCCGTTAGTTCGGCAGCAAGTCAGGCCGGCACGCCGAGAAGCGTCCCCTTCGTTCGCCTCTCTCACCCGGAGCTGTCGACTACCGTCTTTCTTTCGATTGTTTTTAAATGATTAGAACAGGTTAGATGTTAGTTTAAGTTTCCCTAACCGCTAAAATAAAGCGCTCCGAAGAGAGGAAGGCACCATTTAGTATGGAGATAAGGGAAAGCGGAATCTACGCAGAAGAGGCTTTTTTAAAAAGGAAGTGAATAAGGTGGAATGAGATAACTCCGTTGGATTAATTCTACTCTAACGGGAATAAAGAAATTATATAATATTTTAATACACAGTAAAAGAATATGAACCCAAAAGTGAAAAAACGAAGTATTTACGGTTTAATTATTCAAAAATAAGTTTTCACTTAGCGTCAAAGGAATTTCAAAATTCACCAATACTAATCTACTAAAATTCACTCGACCTTCCTGCTACTGATGATTACTCACCTATTTCCTGTTTTCGTTTCAAGAACAACTAAACTTTCCACTATTACTTTTATTTCCTTAAGTTTACCATTTTTTACATTCATTTAAGTCATATCTGTGTAAAGTACACGAGTACTGGGCAGTCAAAGAGAGAGTACATTTCTTGGAGGACATCGCATTTAAATTACTATTTCTACCGTGAATTTAATGCGACTTCCATGGAGTGGGACGTGCGTCAGAGCGTAACTTGACCACCGCAAGTGTTCGTTGCTTGGCCTTCGGAGTATGAGGAACTGAGCGTTCCTTCTTTAGATTAGATTTTGTAGAATGTAAAATATATAGTTTGGACCTTCCTAACCACATCAAAGGTGCCCCCAAAAGAGAAAGGGGGAAGGCCCCATTAAGTACGGGGGAAGGCCAAAGCAAGTATGGGAGAAGGCCCCACTAAGTACGCGGGAAGGCACCGTTAAATAGAGCAGCACGGGATCACTCCAGAGAACTTCAGCCGAGTACGTCCCACAGATGCACCGCACGGCTGTGTTTCACTTGAATATTTCCTAACCAAACACTTGAAGGGAAATACGGACAAAGGCTGGCGAGATAACGTCTATATTTTACAATCATATTTGGTCGTAATTTGACACTTATACCGCCGATCTTCACGATTATAATTTATGACAGCAATAAAAAGATTCCCAGCATCCACCATAAAAAATTTCAAACCCAAAACGAGGACGCTTGTTAATAGAATAATCGAATAAACTAAGTCTACACTGTACGCTAGGAACAATAATAACTATGAGAATTCTCATGAAACTGAAACGCAGGACCTGGACCACGGTGAATTTTGTACAGGGCTCCGAATTGGAAGTGAATTTCCCACACTTGTAGAGCATTAGATATAGATAATTACTCAGATGGTCTCACGGTGGACCCAAACAGAACAGACTCGACATTTTCTGCAGAAGAATTGGATGGCATTCCAGCAATAGAACTATGACAAATTAATGAAAAACTACAGAACGACCTCCAAGTTGACGATAAACATGAAACTAAAGAAATCGCAACTCATTTCGCGCTTAATAAAACTATGAAGGAGCCAGTATACATCATGCGAAGCAAGGAGATAAGAGATATACATGTACTGGAGGCAGTCGCAAATCAGCAGCAGCATTACTATCACAAGACGGCAAATAATTAGATATCTGCAGCCAACAAAATAGCTCAGTATTACAGGTAGCAAGTAAAATAAACAGCATGGAGTGAATTAAGAGCAACAAACTATGGGAAGCTTAAGAGTATCTCGTATACAGGGTGGGTCACAAAACTAGAACTCTGATATTAGACGGCAATGGGTCTGTGATTTATTTAAAATGTTTTCATGCGGTATCCAGCACTGGAAGAAAGAGAGTATCAGTGACAAATTGCCTGTTCTCATGCGGTATCTAGCATTAGAAGAAAGAGCGTATCGGTGACACATTACCCATTTCGTAGACCTATTCTGAAAATTACCTCAAATCTCAAGATTTAACGGGTTTTTGTGGCCCACCCTGCGTGTTCTACGCGTAAGTAACAGCGTGGTCCGGCCCAGGAGTTAATGAGAAGCACCTACACGTCTAGAACGCACGCCAACCAAAACACCGTGAAAGGGTAAACTTAGAACACGTGCTTTTGCTACACATCTCAACTCAAGCCACCCGGCAAAGTAAAATTATCCCTAAAACACGGAAGCTCAACATAATATTGCAACACACGCACAAAATGGAGATGTACATATATTCTCGATGCAGTAAACACAAGCTAACGCGAAAAAACTATACTTTCCAAGAAAAAATTTCGAAAGAACACGACTTTCAACAGCTAAGGTAAACGTGATGAACGTTTCTTGACTTGAAAGCGATATAGAACAGCTCTGAGCTTTATTTCCTACTCGTAGAGAACAGTTTCTAAGATAATAATGTAGAATAATGGGACACCACAGCGGTGAGACGGGGGATCAAATCTACCAGCTGATGCAAAACACAAGTTTTGCTACTTCAAGGCACGCGTTACCGACTATTTCAATTTCAAATCCTATATTTTAATAAATTTTTCAAACATTTTTCCAACTTTTTTAATAATTTGCCGCGCATCAATATATTTTCATTTCAGCAACCTGCGATCACTGAACTAAACACCAAAGCCGCGAAGAATAGTACATATTTTTTTTCGAAAGGTCAGTAAAGAGAAAAAATGGAAAATAAAATTATAAAATGAAGACAAAAGCACAGTTCTAAAATATATGCTATATCAGTTTCAGTTTTGAAAGACTTAAATCAATGAAAAAACCGAATACTTGAGTTGATACCAACTGAATAAAGATAAATGTGCAAAAATGTATAATAGAACAAACCCGAACACAGCTCCAAATACACACGCTTGAAGTAAACGGTAAAATGAGACTTGATTTACGAAAAGAAAAGAATGTTTCAACCTAATGTTTAGCAAGGATTTGAAGCAAGTAAAAAATTTTAGCATTAAAATTCCAAGTAGAAAAATCAAAGTCGCGTTTCTAACTCACCCCATGACGAGATGGACAAATTAGGACGGAAAGATGTCAACTACCAACGGCGAACAACTAAAATTCCGTTGAACTTTTGGAATCAGCAGCACACTTCAAATTATAAATCACAGTTCATAGTTAAATCACAATTGAAATTTTGCTCGAATGCAAGGACGGACCAATTACCAATTCTTTACTCAGTACTTATGACAAACGTGGATACTCAAAGCAGTTATTCCGCCCATCACAGAGCCTCCACGGTTTTGTAACCATTAAAGACTCAAGTGCCAGTCCGGATACAGCGGCATGCATTGACGAGTTTACAACAAGTGAGCTTGTCTGGCCAAGGGCGACACCTGAGCATCCTTCCTACATCACCTTTCAGCAGCGATGACATGGTGAAGTAGAGACACCGTCCTGAATTTTGGCATCTAGAGTGCCGCACTTCTGACCCAGGATGACAATACGGTTCATCATGTCAATACAAACAAACTGCAACTGAATAAGATAAACATGGTACTCATTTCACCTTGATGGGAATTTTGCCCAACAACTTTTCCAAGGACATAGAAGCTAACATTAATTTTAAACAAGAGTTACATTGAAGGATCAGGACGCAGCTGAGGACTTTAACATCTGCTAAGCTTCTAGAAGATGGAAAAATTTAATTTTAACATCTGCTAAGGTTCTCCCTAGAAGGGAGGTGGAAAAGTACATCAGGAACAGAAAAAATTGCACTCGAGCTAGAAAAACTCAATAATGACTCAAAACCCAGACTCAGATTAGTTCTCAGCAACACTTCTGCTGAGCGCACTGCAAGTAGCTGAGGGCACTTAGTTGTAGCACCAAGTTTTCCATGTTGGCTACTTTCGGAGCAGCACAAAAACGCGAGGGTCATCCGTGAAACAACAACGCTACAATCTGAACACACTGTGAAGAGCAGCAAACATAACCCGAAACCTCAGGACCTCCAAAAACGCACTGGTTATATAGACGCTTAACGTCTTTTAATTTAAATGGCTTTCACCGCCGACGAATTTTCAATCATCAATACAGTCGGAGGCAAACGATAGTTTTCTTGGACTTTATTCTTCACACAAACATACAAGATTAATTAAGAACGTTATTCTATTGTTCGCTTTGAGGCTAACTAATATGACCAGCCAAGCCAGTAGAGTTTCCGTCAACGCGCTCAAACTTCACGTGATGAACAAAATATGGACAGATAGAGGTCAATGTTACTGCTTCTGTACGAGAATACTTTTACAACCAAAACATCCTGAACTTCATTTCATGCCTCAAGTTTACAATTTAAGCCGAAATGCAATTTCAAACGCGAAATTGAACTTCAGGCGAACAGCCAAAATTTTTGCAGAACAGCCCCAATTTTGGGAGAATGACTATAACTCCGAAGCCCCAACCACAATTTCAGGAGCATCTTCGCAATATGCGTCCCTACAGCCTCAATTCCGGCTGTAGACTACACTCCCCCCTCCTATTTAGGAAGTAAACGTCCCTTTTCTCATAACTTAGCTCCAACTGCTTCCTCTGAACCACAATCCAGTCACATGATCACGGCATCAGACACACAATCAACAGCGTGAACTAGTTCCTTAATTTGTCAAGTACGATTCATTGAAAGCCTAGTCAATTTTCCTTAAACCAACCCATAAGTGAACCCTACTAAGCCATTTCCCACTCTTTCAATAAAAAGTCTGTACCGATGTTCAAAGTTGAAACGACGATACTTGCATCGCAACCATCACAATCGCCGACTGCCGGGTTACCTACCAACAGAAGCAATGAAAATAGCCATTGCCGATATATGGTGTTTTGAGACCATAAATAACGTCAATACTTCCACTTTCTGTTAGTACGTTTGAGTGAGACCTAATGTGCCCTGAAATAGAAAACATGGGACTGCTTGGAGTTACTTGTGAAGAAGTGTAATTTCTGTCCACCAAAAAAAAGAAATTTCAGCTATCGCAAAGTAAACGAAGAAAATTTTGTTAACCAAATAACCAATTCCTTCTTCTAAATTTTCAATTCTCAGCAACTAACAATAGTGATTTCCAGGATTAACACTAAACGCACAGCTTGAAAAATGCCTTTCTCGAACTTACACAAGCAACATTTCTGTTCTAGCAATCGTTTTGGATATCATGTTTAGGGGTGAGACCCGACTTTACCTTTTGAACAAAATTAAAATATCAAGACAAGCTCACACAATCGGAAACTATCATTCTCGTAATCTAGTTATATACTCGAAAGCCAGAAGCACCACAAGTACTGTAATAGCAAGTCCACCCTTACTAGAATACAGCTATGAAGTCGAGTGAAGAAGAGAAGGCGCAACTAACGAAACGAACGCTCAAATTTAAAAAAAAATTAACCAACTTCGGTTCACAACACTGGGGAGACTCTGCTTTACGATCACCCGTGCTACAAGTGTCAAGATTTGGAGAGCAGGAGTTCTAATTAATTGGGCAACGTTGTATCAGAGCCTCAGTCGCTCAGCTTTGTTCATATTTGGCTGCAGGCTCAAGTTGTCACAGGGTTAGCGGTATGAGATAGCGGGATTAGGTGTGGTGGCGGGAGTGGCACGGCAATGTTGGATTTGGTGGCGGTAGTGAGACCGCAAAGTTGGATTTGGTGGCGGTAGTGAGACCACAAAGTTAGATTTGGTGGACATAGTGACACGGCAAAGTTGGATTTGGTGGCGGTAACGACACATCAAAGTTTAATTTGATGGGGGTAGAGACATCAAAATTAAATTTGTTGGCGGAAGGTACACTTCAAAGTTAGATATAATGGTATTGGTGACATGAGACCAAAATCTGTTTCAGAAGCAGAAGTGAGACGGCAGGGGCAGGTGGTTGGAATACGGCAGGACGAGGCAGCGGCACGGCAGGGCTGGCCACAGCAGAGCTCCACTACACGGGAGCGGCGGCAGGGGCGGCGGCAGCCCCCACAGCGTCCTCGTAGCGAGGCAGCAGCGGCTCGTCGTCGTCAGCAGGGTTCGCGTCACCCGGGGGCGCCGCAGCAGGATCCTAAGGAAACGAGTCGTTACTTTATGTTCAGAGCTTCAACCTTCGGATTACGTATTACGAGGTGAAAAAGACACTTTATGTACAGAGCTTCAACCTTCGGATTACGTATTACGAGGTGAAAAAGACACTTTATGTATAGAACTTCCACCTTCGCATTACGTATTACGAGGTGAAAAAGACACTTCATGTACAGAGCTTCAACCTTCGGATTACGTATTACGAGGTGAAAAAGACACTTTATGTACAGAGCTTCAACCTTCGGATTACGTATTACGAGGTGAAAAAGATACTTTATGTACAGAGCTTCAACCTTCGGATAACGTATTACGAGGTGAAAAAGACACTTTATGTACAGAGCTTCAACCTTCGGATTACGTATTACGAGGTGAAAAAGATACTTTATGTACAGAGCTTCAACCTTCGGATTACGTATTACGAGGCGCAAAAGATACTTTACGCACACAACTTCAACCTTCGGATTACGTATTACGAGGCGCAAGAGATGTGGAAGAAGGCGGGAACGAAAATGAATACATTACTACTGAAACTCGCGAGGAAATGTCTGTAATACCACGAGAGATCACGGTACAGGAAAAGTGAGAAATAGAGTTCGTCAGTGATACTTTACGAAAAACAAAATTCTTTAACTCACTCGTGAGAAGGGACAATAGTTCCTAACTGATGGTAGGAAATACAAATCACCAAAGCACTCTCACGCAAACAGACCATTCGTGTTGAACTTCATAATAAATGTAGAAACCCTATTCCGTGCCTGCTTTTCAAACAACACCACTATATATACTTGGGTTAGCAACCTGTAAACACGACAGATCAAAAGGCTAACCTCGATAAATTGCACCTCGATGCTGATGATTTTTCACATAATTCCAGTTAGGTTACCATTGGCGGATATTTCAACCACAAGGGCGAGTTTCCATAAAAAGGCCCGACCGATCCACCAGCGCATAAGCTGACAAGCACAATATTCATTGATTGCAAGTCCTATGTATAGAACTAGTGACGGTACAGTTATGACGGTTTCACCAAAATACGTAGAACGAAATGGCGAATTTAACAGTATGAATAAGTCAATTTTCCTACATTTTGAGTTCTGACGTAGTTCTTCCCAATGAGCGACATATTGGTCGTAAGTGGCATGTATCGAACCATTGAATGAAGTATTGGCCAGCACTTACACTTCCAACCCCCGCGATCCTGATAATAGCTTAGTCAGTATCCGATCACATGACCACATTTTTACCACCAACACAGACGATAACAAGCCATGCACTGTTATTCATACAACAATCATAAGTAAATTCCGGTTGGGGTACTCTGAAGTTGAATCAGATTAGATTATTAGTTAGTTTAAGCCTCCCTGTCAGCAAAAAATGCGATCCCAAGAAAGGAAGAAGAAAAGCACCATTTAGTATGGAGTTAAGGGAACGCGAAATCTATGCAGAAAGGGGCATAAAAACAGTGAGTTGATGAAGAAGTTCATGAAACAAAATCAAAGTTGAAGAAGAAAGTAGTAGGTGCTGAAAAACAGGAGAGCAGTGAACCGATAAAAAGTCGTCCTTAACATAACAAAAAACATTTTATTCCAACAAAAAGATGGTTTACCTAACTCTCATCTCGGGCCCTCGCACATTTTCCCCCTGGGAGTGCTAATTCCCATAGATACAATAGTTGTATCAACCTGAGGGAGCAATAAAAGGATTAAGGCTACTCTCTATTGCGAAAGGCTAAACAAGCAACAAAAGGAATGAGGCTATCTCTATAGCGTAAGGCTATCAAAGCAATAAAAAGAACACGGCTACACACAAGCAACAAAAGAAACACGGCTACATACGAGCAACAAAAGAAACACGGCTACATACAAGCAACAAAAGAAACAAGGCTACCTACATACGAGCAACAAAAGAAACAAGGCTACCTACATACGAGCAACAAAAGAAACAAGGCTACATCCAAGCAACAAAAGAAACACGGCTACATCCAAGCAACAAAAGAAACACGGCTACATACAAGCAACAAAAGAAACACGGCTACATACAAGCAACAAAAGAAACACGGCTACATACAAGTAGTAGTAGTATTAGCATTAATTTGCTAGCGCTTCAGTAATTCGTACTATATCGCGCCGTAGATCTCACAGTTCAATAATACGAAATTCACATCGTTACACGGAAGCACATTATCTAATTGTTGTTCAAAGTTTGTCACAATCACCATTATGGAAAACACAGCTGCAGCCATCACAAAAACCGCTCTAATTGCCACCCACATTGTTTTCATCTTATACGAGCCCCAGTTGATCTTTGTCGGGATCATCCACAGAACCACGCACAATCCGCAAGCACAGGACAGCCAAAACACCCCGTAGGGGATTTCAGCTTTATGGCCGGGCGCCTTACCCACGCTGAAATCCCCAGAGGCATCTACGCAGTGCGCCCGGCCATGTTGCAGTTTAGTCATCCACATCTCAGACGTGAAGAAAGTTCTTCTTGCTTACGCTGTTCTTTTCTGGTTAAATTTCAGATATCAAGTTGCACTTCTCTAGGAACATCTTAAGCGCTGTCACACTGAAAGTTGAGCGCTCAATTTCCCTGAGCATTCCGGTCATTACATCCTCATCAGGACCTCGCAGTCTCGGGAAACATACATTCCTGGCAGCAGCATATCGAGGGCACTCAACAAGAAAGTGCTTGACAGTCCAAGGAACGTGGCATCGCTCACATCGTGGTTGCGGCTGCCGCTCCATCAAGTGTCCGTGCATCAATCGGGTATGGCCAATACGAAGGCGGCAGAGTATCACCTCCATCCGGCGAGGGAGGCAACTAGACGATATCCACTCACGCACGGTGGGTTTAATACTTCTTAATTTGTTATTAATTGTTCTGTCCCACTCCTGTTGCCACAAACTTCTCACTGCAGCTTTTATCCGAGGGTAGTAGTCTCGGAAGGGGACCATCAAGTTCAGCGTTTCCCTATTTGTCTCCGCAGCTTGCTTAGCCTCCCGATCAGCTCGCTCATTGCCCGATACTCCCACATGTCCGGGCACCCAGCATAACATGATATTCTTACGTCTACTCGCAAAATTTATTAACATCACGAGAATCTCAGCAATGAGCGGGTGTGTACTATTATACATTTGCGTGGCATCAATTACGCTTTTCGAGTCAACGAAATTAGTAAAAGAGCCACATGGGCACTCCTCAATCAATTTTAGTGCCTCCAACACACCGTACAGTTCCGCTGTGAAAATTGATGACTCTGGGAGCATTTTCCTCGCACTAACCCTTTCTCCAGACACGGCAGCACATCCCACAGCGTCTGCCATTTTTGATCCATCAGTGTAGAGCTTCACGGAATTTGCGTGCTTTTCCAGTACATGGTCCATGAAAATTCCCTTCAGGATGTAATCTGGCATGGATTCCTTCTTGGGCATCCGGCATCCAGGGAAAAAACACTCTAAAGGGACGCGCCACGTCGCAGAGTTGTCTAAGAGTTCTATGAGTATTCACATGGGTCTCAATTGCATTGCGGCCGTAATCGCAGGGTAATCCACAGATGAGGGTATGAAATAAGGAAAAGGCAGATGTCGTCCAAGGGGCGCGTGCACACTAGCCCATGCAGGAGACAACGGGACTTGTTCCAGCTGGGCCAGATACTGCAAGGTCAGTTGCACACGTCGGAGCCACAGGGGCGGCTCACCGCTCTCCACGCACAGGCTGTAAGAGGGTGAGGATCGAAAAGCACCAGTGCTTAGCCTGATGGCTGCATGGTGCACTGGGTTTAGCTTAGCCAGTGTGGTTTCTTTGGCATATTGATATACTATACAGCCATAGTCTATCTTGCTCCTGATGAGAGTTCTGTATAGTCGCAGCAACGTCACTCGATCTGCTCCCCACGTTACTCCAGATTTACATTTTAAAAGGTTCATTCTCCGAGCACACTCAACCTTGAGGGCTGCCAAATGAGGTTTCCAGGTAAGCTTATCGTCCACAGTCATCCCCAAAAACTTTACACTGCGCGCAAAAACCACCTGTCCTTCCCTCAACACCAGTCGAGGAGGGTCACAGCGGCCGCGGCCCTGGAAATGGAGGCCTACAGTCTTCTCAGTAGAAAACATACAAGCAACAAAAGAATACAAGCAACAAAAGAAACACGGCTACATACGAGCAACAAAAGAAACAAGGCTACATCCAAGCAACAAAAGAAACACGGCTACATCCAAGCAACAAAAGAAACACGGCTACATACAAGCAACAAAAGAAACACGGCTACATACGAGCAACAAAAGAAACAAGGCTACATCCAAGCAACAAAAGAAACACGGCTACATACAAGCAACAAAAGAAACACGGCTACATACGAGCAACAAAAGAAACACGGCTACATACGAGCAACAAAAGAAACACAGCTACATACGAGCAACAAAAGAAACAAGGCTACATACGAGCAACAAAAGAAACAAGGCAACATCCAAGCAACAAAAGGAACACGGCTACATACGAGTACAAGCAACAAAAGAAACACGGCTACATACAAGCAACAAAAGAAACACGGCTACATATGAGCAACAAAAGAAACAAGGCTACATCCAAGCAACGAAAGGAACACGGCTACATACGAGTACAAGCAACAAAAGGAACACGGCTACTTTAGAGGGTTAGACCCCACGTGCAACAAAAACGGCGGAGTTACTCTATGAGCGGTGCCGACGCTGGGCTGCTGCTGCTGCTCAGAGGCGCTGAGGGCGACGGCCATGGCGACGTCATAGGACGGAGGCGGCTCAGGGTACGCTCCGGACAGCTTCATCCTGGCACAGAATTCAGGTTTGCAAAACATTTCTGTGAGAGCAGGACAATGCACTGTTATAAACGCACAACTATGAACACAAAATCTTTCACACCCCAATTGTTTCAGGTTCTGAGTGAGGGAATTTGTGAGATTGCTCTCTGATCAACTAATTGTACGTGGAAATGATGGCTGTAACTTGAAGTTTAATCCACGTACAATCAAAAAATAAAAGCGCACCACTTTTTTAATTGGATTCACAAGAGATTTGGATCGCGATAATAAATAGCTGTCAAGAATACAAGTTATTTCCAAACACATAAAAGAAAATGCAAAATTAGCTAAACAAAGAAACTGCCCTCATTCAAAATCTTCACTGTCATACAAATAATTTAACGAATGCATGGAGTTCTAGTGAAAAATTTTACTGTTGCATGATGGCAGGGGTGAGAAAAATTGCTTAATTTGTAAAAACGCGTCGATGTAAAGTCACTCATCCGCAGTAGAGGCTTTGTAGTCAATTGAATAATACATGTTGTGCTGAAACTGATATTGATGAAGAGAAAATATAAAATACGTTTGCTGAAACGCTTAATAAAGAAACATGTTTAACAGCAAAGGTATCATACAGCAGTCAACTCAGGTAGATTTGACAACAAGGTAGCTTAGACCCCCAAAAAAAATATAAGACTGAGTGCATGGTTATGGCTCAATGGGATTCAGAACTGCATTCGAGTATAATTCCCCTAAAACACAGGAAATTTTGAAGCAAGTATTGAGGCAGAGTAAATTTTAGGCTGAATGATTGAATCAAAAAGATGACAAACAACATACAATACACTGAAACAAGAAGTTGACTAAATTGCAACGTGCTGGTGTACCGAACGAAAGTGAATAATACACAGTCGTCGGTTTTAACTGCATAACCACAACAGCACCCGTTTCTGGGGTCAAGATTGTACAGTGCGCACCCAAGGGTATGTCTCAAGTACAACGGGCGAGATACACCATCTTTCGCTCCGCACGTCTTCAACACTTTGGCTGCAATTGGTTAAATTGAAGTTCAATTTTCAACTCAAATTTAAAGTCAACTGTAGTAGGAAATTTTGAAAAAAGTAAACATTAACTGGATCATGCCTTCATTTACTTTCAATGATTTGTTTCTAAAAATTGAGTTTGTGACTATTGGTCAGTCAGCATCATTATGAAAACCCCATTCGTGGCCACTGTTGGCGCACGTTGCGGTGTAAGTGCTGAGTAGGGATTAGAAACGCAAAAGATGTGAACTGAAATACAGAAGTATGAAAGACATGCATGAAAGAACATTCTGTAACATATTGCCAAATGTTACGTGACACAAAATGTAGAAGTGAAGCTCACCAAATGGTGTAAACCAAAAGATAAAATACATAACCGGTGAAAATAAATCTGTGATGGGCTGCCATTGAAAACCTGTAAAAGCACAATCTCATAAATGATATGCATGTTAAGTACATTAGCAGGAGCACACTAACAGCTTTGTCTCCCATTCACGTACAACCTTTAATAAAAAAGCAGACGAATCACTGAATTACTTGAATGATTACAACAGGTGAGCTCAGTTAGCTCTTGTACAGGATGAGCCCAACTACGCTAACTCTGGTATGAAATACCAATTTATGTATTACTGATACATTCATTCTTTCAGGAATAGATCAGCTCCAAAATAATTCGATAAATTATCGATTTACTGCATTTAATTGCACGGGTTCGGATTTTTATAGCCCCACTCAGTACATCCGCCAGGTAATCTATGTATCACTGATACTACGTTCTTTCTTCCAGGAATAAAATGGCACGAAAATTATTCAATCAATTGTCAAGTAAATGCATTTAATTGCCTGAGTTCGGGTTTAATTGCCAGGTGATTGATTATAAAAAAGTTTTAGCCTCCCTTACCACAACAAAGATGTTCAAAGAGAGGAAGGATGAAGGCACCATTTAGTATGGAGTTAAGGGAACCTGTACTTCATGCACAAAGGGTGTTCCTGCAAAGGATCCCGTGCGCATAGAAACAGAAGATAAAAAGGAAGGTTATGAAACATGATAAAAGTTGACGGAGAAAGTCAGAGGTGCTGAAAAACAGGACATCAGTAAACCGAAACACAGATGGTCTTTAACAAAACAAAAAACACTTTATTTCAACAAGAAAATAAAAGGCCTACCTAACTCTAAGCTCAGGACCTCACATTTTCTTAATTGCCAGGTACCTGTAGTCTTGCTCGAGAAGCCACTGCGTGCAGTACTCGGATGCAGGAAGAGTCCGGCCGTTCCTGCCTCCTGCACCGCCCCTGCTGCCACCAGCAGCAGGGACACAGAGCTGAACAGCTGCAGCAGCAGACGCTGCAGCAGAAGCAGCAGACCGCACCAGCAGCAGGTACTTGTAGCAGCGCCAGATGATGTTGATGCAGTACGCCTGCAATCGTACAGTCATTACACACTGGCAAATTGGGGTGGTTTGGAGCAGCTCATTCAAGCACTGAAAACTATTTCAATGCGATTTTTCAACACAGCAACTGCCAGTTACTACACGTAAAAACCAGAGACAGACAGTGTGAAATAGTGATTTTTATTTTTCATTTCAGAAATACTACTTTTTAGCAATGAAGTTTGGTTTTGCCCCAGAACCGTATGGTTCCTTCCTGATACCCACCTGCAAAACAGAGGTTCTTAACCAAGAAAACTTTTCGTTAACTTCCAAATGCATAGCCGAGCAGGAAATTTTGAAAACATAATTTTCTTACTATAAATTACAACGATTAGAATACAGGAAACATTTTGAAAAATTAAAAATTTTAGTGGAACACAAATAGCTATTGTAAGATAGCAGTTTAACAATTAAACATTAAACGCTAGCCAAGACCAATTCTGTAACATTTCTGTAATTGTGTGTTCTTAAGGAAGCAGAAACTCACAATGAGCTCAACAACAACCCCACCACCACCAGGCATCTTCATCATGAAGACAGAGAGGAACATGAAGAGCACAAAGAAGGTGAGGCAGTTGGTGACATACACCAGACCACAAGACAACAACCACACCAACACCAGGCACCCTCATCGTGAAGACAGAGAGGAACATGAAGAGCACAAAGAAGGTGAGGCAGTTGGTAACATACACCAGACCACAAGACAACAACCGCACCACCACCAGGCACCTTCATCGTGAAGACAGAGAGGAACATGAAGAGCACAAAGAAGGTGAGGCAGTTGGTGACATACACCAGACCACAAGACAACAACCGCACCACCACCAGGCACCTTCATCATGAAGACAGAGAGGAACATGAAGAGCACAAAGAAGGTGAGGCAGTTGGTGCGCATGGTGAGCAGCGTGTCCCTGAAGGGGAAGGCGGGCGTCTCCTGCAGCATCTCACGCAGGCTCGACACGTGCGTAAGGTAGCTCATCATCGTCATGCTGCTCAACAATAATATAATAATTATGTTGCTATAATAATAGCAATATTTTTTATTGAGAGCAACCATAGTCGTCATGCTGCGCATGTATAATAACATAATGATAATGATAGTTATTGAAATAATTCTTGATCATCGTCATGCTGCCCAAGAATAATAATGATATAACAAAAATGGTAATAATATTTAGTGAAATAAACCTACTGCGATGGTTTTATACACTGTAGAGACATGTAAACAATACTCATATTAATTTATACACACAGAACATATTCATCATGCACTTGCATTGAAATGCTCTTTGACTGAAACTAACACACAAGCTTATTTGTAGGTTAGTTTTCATGAACACGTGTGCAGATGAGCTGGCAATGATTCTAATTTTCTTAAATTTAACGAGGGAAAAAGTATTGAAGTGAATCGAATTTTTTTCAGGAATAGTGAACCCTGAAAGTCGATTTTACAATTGGAGGGCAAATACGCAGAGTGTTCTAACCCACAAAACACAGAATTTTAGGACACTCAAGTTAGAGGCGTGGTGTTCATCGCAGGGTTGCCAAACTGGCTTTTCCAAGCCAAGTTACTGACTAGGAACTGAACTAGGAACTAGGCCACTCTGCCTGAAAGGTACCCACTCTACGAAGGACGCACCTCGAGATACAGAAGTCGAAGACTTGCAGGAAGAAGAAGGGCATGAGGTGCGAGGGCTGACGGCGATGCAGAGCGTAAAAGAGCAGCAGGGTGACCATTAGCGTGCACACCGTGATGAACATCGCCAGACTCACGGCTTCTGCTCAGTTAGGGCTCTCATGAATGTCTTGCTGGCAACATATACCACCACAACACTGCTTGCTAGCAGGGTGTAGTTAATGCAAGTTTCATTTCTCCAACTGGCGTTGGGAGGAGGAAGTGGTAGAGGCTACAGTGGATGTTATATTCATTCAAGCACGGATCACACTAAGCTAGAATATGAATTATGAGAGCATCTCCAACTCAAAAATTAACTGATGAATGCTTCAACATGCAAGAAATCTCTCAAAAAAACTTTTATGTTGCTACAGTTTGAATGCTCTAAATGCAGCAATTTGAAAATGATAAACTTGGTTTGAATCGTTCTTGCAGTCTTGATATTTATTGTTGCTAGTTTGTAAGATTTTCAATTGAAATCGCCTTAATTGGCCTTAGGCCTTAGGAAATTCTCCCATAAATCAAGCTATAATTTGAATAACGCCCCATAACTATAAGTCAGCAAAAATCCTTCCAAAACGAATACAAGATCCAAATAAACATTCTAAATATTAAAAAGCCAGCATTACAATCATTTCATTAATTTATCATCAAAAATCATATCTTACATCATTGATATGTGCCAGCAAAATCAAATCAAATG
>JACJUY010006785.1:23842-48432 GCA_014220935.1 Platorchestia sp. MABIK
TTACATCTCGAAAATAACGCATCAGCAAGCAGAATGTCATTCTTGTAAAACCTTTTTAAATGTGTTCCTTTAGTGATTGTTCGGAACAGAATGTTTAATTTCCGTGAAAGGCCTAAAATCAATATTGACCAAAAATTGATTCGTGTGTTGTCCTCAACATTAACCTTTTTATTCAATCAAAAACTTCACTTGCTTATATTCAATACTAAAATTTCCAAAATTAGTTATCAAAATTATGAGTAAAATTTTCACAAAAAGCTTCAAAGAGTTGCCATTGCTGGTGTATAAATCATGGCAAGATGGTCTATAAATCCTGTACCTACCTGCATGAGGAAAAAAAATTCTAACAGAAAGATATTTTCACCTTTAATTTACGGAATACAAAAATCTCAATTTCTCAAGTCTTCTATAATTTAAATGAAATTATCAATTTAGTCAAATAAGCATCATGCCATTTGTAGAAAAGTTCACAATTGAAGGGTAAATTTCAGAAGTAATATTATGCCATAGTAATGCATTTTTAAAAAAGAATTAGCTCCTAATGGAGACTGTAGACTAGGAGGGTTGGGAGTATTTACATTAAAAATTTTACTTCAATTGCAGTGATCCAGGAAAAATAAAATTTACAGTTTTCTTGTGGCTACAAGAAAGAACGTACACACTCCTCAATTCCACTAAATATATTTTTCTTCACAATAGGAATTATATCAAAAGAATAACCACCTCGAAATATAATCCAATAAACAATTACTAAGTTATAAAAGTGAACATTGTTGAATTACGCCACTCAAAAACGCTAGAAATACTATTAACCTGATAACACAAATAGGACAAAAACACCTGACAACTGAAGGCTGTAACCAGCAGTATCCGGATGGCATTTTATTGCAGTCACTTATGCGGACGACAAGTTATGCTGTTGGGAAGGACGTAAAGTGAGCCACAGCAGAGATGAGGCTCATAACAAACATCGGCATCTTAGGATGCTTTATTTCCAATCAAGCCTGATACATATGATCTTGAGCATAGGTTTTTCAAATGCCTTATAACTAGCACTATATATAGGACACCATGACGGTTCCCCGTAAAACAAACATCGGCATCTACGGATGCTTTATTTCCAATTGAAGAATGATACATATCACCTTTTACATTATTTTTTCAAATGCCTTATAACTAACACCAGGACGCCATGACGCTTTCCCCCGGTCAAAGACCGGTACCCATTTCAGACACCTGGGTAGAGTGGGGTTTTGTGCTTAGAATTTTTCTCCTATACCCAACAGAGAAAATCGCCACCAGCGCCGAGACTCGAACCCGGGTTTCCCGCACGGAGTCAGGTCCTATAGACACACGGCTATTGCGAGCTAGTAAAGCCGGTACCCATTTCCGACACCTGGGTTGAGTGGGGTATTGTGCTTGAGCTTTCCCTTATACCCAACGGGGAAAATCGCCGTGCCAGCGGCGGGAATCGAACCCTCGACTCATACATGCAAGGGCGATGCCCTTAACCACTGTGCCACGGCGCGTACAAAAATATTAAAAATAAGACATGTTACAACAACCATCAATAACTACTAAACATAATTCAAAAAATTCGCTCAGCGGTGAGCTGATTGAGTTTTAGAAGCTACAATCATAGTAAATTCATCTGTTAATCTCTAATGTCAACTTTTACTGGGAAGTGAGGGCTGACTGCAATCGTGGGTATTGTTAAAGCATAGAATTTTTTATAGAATATAGATACAAATCGTAGTGCAAATGCAATTTTTTCCCCGAGTTCCAAACTCGTCTAAAGTAATTACTCAGACGTAACTTTGGATCTTACTTAGAAAATAGCCGTCGGATGTATCTGCACAAAGAACAGTTTTTCATACCTAAATTATTATTGGTGTTTCATCACGCCCAACTTTAGGCAATTTCTCAAAGTCATCGTTGCATCTTCCATGTATGTACGAGATCATTTTTCATTACGTCGACAGTGGGGAGGTTGCATCCTCGACCCAGCTCTACAAGATGACTCATGCCAAAGTCACTTTCAGCACATTCAGTATGCTGCTGGTTCTCTCCGTGCTGCTTCAAAACTCGACTATTTATGTCAATTGTTCTCATACTGCAGTGACTCATATTCTCACCATCATCGCTAATTCAAACTTCCACGTAAACTTACCACCATACACGTGTCAAAAGCTGAATGCCTAGACTTCAGCCCTTTCCAGTGTCTCCCGCACTAAGACTTAATTAAGTGCGAGCTACTCGTACGAATACCGCACACCCAAGGCACGAGCCAGACAAAAAATTCCCTCTAGAGGGGCCGGACTGTGCCGCCTCCATCCGGAGTGAGACCTATATTTGAAGCATGCTCTGCCACGCAGCTCCAATCTTTGTTCTCGACTCTCCTCCTTACGTTCATGACAGCCACTTCACAGCTCAGAGACTTTCTCCACTGCACCCACTCTCCAGCTCTATTCAATAGTCTCGACATCGAGCTATAAGCCATAAGAATCCGACCCTACAGCACCTTGGCGATACCAACAACAACCAGAACGAGCACAAGTGAACACCACATGCACTAAAAGTAGCAAGTTTAACACAATTGATACTCGAGTTATGGGACATCTTGTGCGAGCCTCAACCTGTACGGATTAGGCTAGTAACGCTAATTGATCTAGGGATGAAAAACGGATTATTTCTCGATCTGTATAAGTTGAAGTTCACGTAAGATGCATAGGAACACACCGCAACTTCCAGAAGTTTATTTCCATGGAATGACCATTTCACTAAGCCATGTATCAGGGTAAAATGAGACTTGACTAAAAAAAGTAAATTTATTAGATCACATCATTAAGTCTAAGCGAGAAAAAATGCATTTGTCTTAGCTTTAAAGAAAGACATCCACACAGAGTCTAATCAAACGAGGAAAACTAAAACTGGGCAGCAAAATTCGTTGCTTTACTAAAGGAAGAAAAACCCTCCCGAAACAAATTAGAACCGAAGCAACCACAAAGAGTGATATTGTTGAACAAGAAATAAACATCAAATTATAATAGTAGTGGAGCCAAGCATTAACAGCGATGAACAAGCAATACAAGCTTTTCTTTCAGCGTGGCTAAGCAGCACGAGGAATGGCTAGACTGAACTACAGCCAGTGGTCAGAGGAGTTTATTACTTAACAGCTTACGCAAGTACCTCGCTATCAAACGAGCAAATAATAACTGCAATGGAAATCTTTAGAAGTAGAGCTCCGTGCATACGAAGTTACGATAGGGAATTCAGTCGGAGATTTCAGGAGCACTTGAAAATTTGAACATGAGGTCGCAACGGCAGCAGTGAGGTTAGCCGCGACTCGGCAACATGATAAAACTACAGGGAAAAGCATCTCAAACTTGCACAAACGACTTTCGTCTCGAACATAAGATCCGCGTACCCGCATTGAAGGCAATAAAAGTGAACAATAAGCTCTTTTAAGTCAGATACATACCAATCAAATTGCTTCTCAACTTTATTTCAGAACTCACATCGAAGTTTATCTTGGGTCGATTACCATCGGTAGGGTTCACTCGACTGATCCTCGTTGGACAAGCGGCAAAATAAGCTTCCTTTTCAGTTTTCATTCAGAAAAAGCAAGTACTGCGGGAAGGACGGTCGTTAGCAGACCAGTTCGCACATCAACACATCCTAAAAATAAATATCTCTCCTGCTCCAGTGAACTAACTGCACTACGTATCATGCCTACCACTATCATGACGGATCGATATTCACTCCGCATGAAAAGACGAAAAAGAAAAAAACATCACCTTGTATACAAAATTGAGATGAAAGCAAACAGGAACAACATGCGGTTTTGCTGGAGAATGAATTTTCCGGTATATGGCGTATCACACGTCTCGAAAATGGAAGAAGAAAAGATGAGAAGAAACTCAAACTTATATAAGCAAAATCATTACAACCAGTGTTGTAGCATCTGGTAAGAGAAGCTCAGTTCTGAGGTCGAATTGCTCTCAATTATACTTGAGAACTTAAAAAGAGCGTATGATTCCTACCAAAAGTCCGCATCCACAAGCACAATTCTTTAATTTCTTACAGCAAACGAAGTCATACGGTAGCACACTCCTGACATGGAAAAGTTACAAGGCTGGCAAAGTTGATTAAACATTCGGGATAACAAAAATGAGACTATCTTGCGGTGCGCAATTTTTTATAAAAAAGATGTAATGCAACACAGTTACGTCAAAGAAAGTGAACGAAATTTGAGAAATGCGAAAAGAACTTTGCCCCCACTCGTACTGGGAAAATTGAAAAACAAAAGTTATCACAGCTTAGCATACAAAATAACTGAGAAAATATACGCATATTCAAATACATCAAAATATAAGTAAAAGTAGAGAAAGGCACTGACGTCTTGTGAGGAAGATGTCTATAATTAGTTGCTTTGAACCGATACTAAAAATACTGGAGACACTTCTAAATTACCATCAGTAAAATTAGTACTTTAAAATTTGGGAAAAATTATACGTCAGCAACGTAACTGGTGTAAAATTCTGCTTTATTTGATTGGTTCATTTTGAGGTAAATACGTCACGACTTCAAAAGTTAATTTTAATTTCCAGTTATTTGGAACCTCTGAGTCGCACTAGACAGGTACTCGCGTTATTTACACAATTTCTTAAAATCCCTCATAACTCAACAAAAAACGTATACCTAAAATAAAACAGTACTAGAGAAGGAAGTAAAAGAGCAGCTGTCGTCACAGTTACAAACAGAATAAAATCGCACATGTTCAAGCGTACGCAAAGCGTAGCTTGAAAAGTCATTTATTTTCCAGAAGTGAACAATACACGGAAATTTTCCCAAAACAATACTGAAATGCTCACACATTGTACGATCGAAGATCGTCACGAAAGGCAAACCGGTGCGTAACACCATACACTGCTTGCTTATACAAGTAAGTAGAGGGTCAGAGTGACGGAGTGACATTCCGGCTATCTGTTCTTAACGCAAGAACGAAAACAATCCTTACATAAGCGATGAACAACCACTGAAACAGAACAGATTAACCAACCGTAAATTATTATTATAAGTGATCAACTAAATTATTATTAACTGAAGAGAAAATTACACAATAGAAAATTGAGAATAGGATGCCACGCAAATTGGAAGGCTGTTGTCGTTAGCGTTAACTCATCGACTTGCTCTTTGTATTTGAATGTTTTAGTTTAAAGTCATCATAAAACTCAAGAAATTCAGATATTATACTCAGGGGCTGAAGCAATGGAAAGCAAGAATAGTTAGTTCCAATGCAGAAGAAACATTTCTGCCGAAACCAAGGATGCAGCGCTTAGTCTGAATCAAGGTTTATTTGAGGAAAACAAAACCACGAGAAGAAAAATCAGCAATAAAACTTGAAAGTAGAGAGTGACACGTACGAAAAAGAGAACCCATAATCTTTGTCTTTAAGTAAAGAGTTTGTGCGCAATAAAGCCTTTTCATTCGTACGCGGGCCAAGTTGTCATTTTAAACCAACATGAACAGCATACATAACCGTTTTGAAATTGATTACAAAACTATTATTTTGAATATACACAGATATTTTGAGATGTATATAAGAAAATTTGAGCTACGCAGGAAGTACATGCAAAATATGATTAGTCCCGAATTTCTCAGCTCTCGCAACATCTCGGGCACAGCGAGCGATTAAGTTTGAGGCGCTCAGGAAAACCGGCAAAACTTGACTAGTAATGAGATGGGGGTAATGGTTCTAATAATGATTACCTGAAAGTCATTAAGCACATTCACACGAAAATGGTCCGAAATGAGCGAGGAACAGCATTTTAAAAGCCTGAGCGACGCTCTACGCAACAGCACCATCTAGCGACGACCGCAAAAAATGCAAATTTCACACAGCACACACGGATTAGCACGGCATCAAGTGGAAGGGGGGTACGTAGTCATCAATACTTATTTTCCTTGCCACGGTGTTTCTTCTTGGCCGCCCCAGCAGAGCCTGTACTAACAGGGGCATAGCTCGCTCTCCAGGCGACTTCAACGGCGTTGAGAACGTCCGTGAAATCGAGCCTGGCGTTGTCCCAAGTCCTGCTGCGCTGCAACGGCACCTCTGGGAACACGCTGCCATCACCCCGGCTTCTTTTGGAGGGACTTGGCTTCATGGGAGCTGCGTTGTCTGGTGGAGGGGTTATTTCGCTAGAAAGCAAGGTGGTCGCGTTGCCAAGTAAAGGGGCGGTGCTGCCATGAATAATAGGAGCAGTGCCATGTAAAGAAGCGGTGGTGTTGCCTAGTAAAGAAGAGGTGGTGTCACCAAGTAAAGGAGAGGCAGTGCCATGTGAAGAAGAAGCAGTACTAAGTAAAGCAGAGGCAGTGCGAGGAGCCGTTGGGTCAGTACCAGTCGCCGTGCCAGGCGTCCCATTGTCTGGACGAGTCGTCAGAAGGGACTTGAAGCGAAATTTTTGAGGCTCGTTACAATCTGAAAAAATAAAATGCGCCGTTCAAAATGACATTGAAGTTGCTGAGTATTGCACGCGACGAAAAGATAAAAATCCTGATGAGGACTGAGCATAGTTTCGCACACTGCTAAATTTAATAAAATCGATAGGCCCGGATCAATTTTGAGCTTCATGAACGATGACATGCAAACTAAGAAGCCTGCAGAGCTATATCGAGATCAGCTCCTACATTTAAGTATGTCGGAATAACTGCCCATGCTCTGAAGTACAAAGAAGACGAATGCCTACGAATAATTCTGCTAGAATTATTGAACTCTCATTCTAATTCAAAGATCTACAACAAGTCTGACCAGAGCATTGCTTGTTGTAACATGAGGTATCTGTTGTTATTAGCTAATCGAAAAAAAATCCCCAGAATAAAATCTGTGAATGATCTAGATCATTATCCTTGGTGTCCTCTTTGCTTCTTTCAACTTTCATGTCTTCTTCGCTATCTCTTCTTCGTCAATTTGTTTTTCTTTTAGCAGGGTAATTTGTGAGAACACTCTTCTGTTCTCACACTAAGTTTTCCTTCTATTAGCAAATTAAACGTGTCAGATACTTCTGGCCCACCCTGTACATAAACAATAAAACACAAGTACATCACGGCCTCAGTTATATTATTAAACCCATCTTAGCTCAAGACCTACAAGCCACAGGAAGAGCATCTCATGAGAGCCAAGAGAAGGGACCACATAATATGTGGACTGGAAAAACGGGGATCGATGCCCAATGTACGCGTCCCCACAGGATAGTTCGCACATGTGAACACCAAGTTAGGAAGAAGAGGGAAAAGGACACAAAACAGAAACGAGTGAGTTGCCATGAAAACTAAAAAGCAAAGAAAATTTGATTATTAGTTAGTTTGAGCCGCCCTATCCGCCACAAAGGCGATCCAAAGAAAGGAAGGAGGAAGGCACCATTTAGTATGGAATCAAGGAAACGTGGAATCTATGCAGAAAGGGCACAGAAACAGTAAGTTGAGAAAGAAGGTTATGAAACAAAATCAAGGTTGAAGAAGAAAGAAGTAGGTGCTGAAAAAACAGGACATCAGTGAACCGGAAAAAGATGGTCCTTAAAACATAACAAAAATATTTTATTTCAACAAAAAGAAGGCCTACCTATCACTCAGCTTGGACCCTCACATTTTGCCCCTGGGAGTGCTAATTCTCATAAATACAATAATTGAATCCCCCTGAGGGAAAAAGCCAAGAATTAATTGAAGTTTTTAAGCCTTATTTTCGTATAGATAAAGTAATCTAACAGTATCATCCTGAGGGCGTCAGTCTTCATAGCATAGGATAGAATAATTTAACTAACTTAACCAATCTTGTGGCCACCCGAAGGACAAATATTTGTTCACTGTGTCAATCCTAATTTCACCACAAAGGACTAGTGTTGGAATGAAATGTTGAAGATGTTCCCTACTTCCCTCCACTGAACTTCCTCTACCGTAAGCTATGTTCTTCCCCTTGCGTAGTAAATTGGAAATTTTCCTCTATGCTTGCCTCGTGAAAATGAACAAATTTACCCAACTCATCGAGCTCAGAAATATACGCATGCATAGCCAACGCTTTCAGCACCAGCACTCACCAGCTGCGTTTTCATTGGCGGTTGTGTTCTGCACAGGAGAAGAACAAGACATTTAAAATCAAAGACTCGCAGATTAGTTATACAGCCAAAAGTGAGCATGAGAGAGCTCTAAAAGATCCCTTAACCAAATACCGGATGATAGCAACTTGATATCTATTACCGAGGAAGCCGCATGAAACCACGTCGAACATGGTAGTTGTAATCCATCCACAGAATGATCTGAAATGATACAAATTTACACAACAATTTTGACTCACGCTGAGAGCCGAGCGAACAACGGAATGGTTCACTCAAACACACACGCGATGAACTCCGGACCAAATCGTCAATACTAACAATTTATCACACTACAGGTATCGGCCAGTTAGATAAATTGATTACATAAGATGTTAGTTGAACCTTCTTTAACCGCTAAAAAAAGCGTTCCGATGAAAAGGAAGGCACCATTTAGATTGGAGATTAGGGAAAGCGGAATCTATGCAGAAAGGCAGAGAAGCATTAAGTTGAGAAAGAAGTTTATGAAACAAGATCAAAGTTGAAGAAGAAAGTAGTAGGTGCTGAAAAACAAGACAGCAGTAAACCGACAAAAGATGGTCCATGACATAACAAAAAACATTTTATTTCAACAACAAGAAGGCCTACCTAACTCTCAGCTGTTCAGATGAATTGAGGCATTCATCAAAACGTTACAGTTCAATTTATGAAGAACGCCCCATAACTAAGTACAAAAGAGGCCTTGCTGGACACGACCAATGTTAGCAGGGGGAAGGCAACACCAAGTGTCGCAAAAAGACGTTGACGAGAACAAAACAAAAACTAGAGCCGTTTTACTCGCGTCAGGCACTGAGAAGGTGGGTTTCCAACAGGAAGGCAAAGAAGAGCAGAAAATGAAGCAGATGTACTTAACTACTGAACCCACAGCAAGCTCTTTAATTAAGTGACGATGCCAGAGCTGTGAGCAACTATCGAGACCACCGGACACTGATAATAACCTCAGTGCAGAGTAATTTTTATATATGGGTCGTGAAAAGAATCTTAATGAATTCCCTCAATTTCGGATTGATTTTAAAAAACAGAGGATTCATGAAATCCTGAGAAATAGTAGTTTAACTTTCATTACAAGGGGAAACAATATTTTCAATGTAACGCCTCCTTAAACGCAGACAAGAATCGACACGATTACGCAGGCGGTTCATTGCAACGATGCCCAATTTGGTTTTCTACCTTGATCCCTTGAATTCGTGTAGATTTGCAGGCTTTTCAAGGTAGACTCTTAATATAAAGAGTTCACCGTCAAACGCCTCCAAATCTAGAAAAACTCAAGGCTTTCATCCAGGTAGGAAGCCAACATTCTCGAAAGGCCTACAGGCGTTTCAGGGCCTACATTCTCGAATGTAAAATTCCTGTGCATAAAACATGCCGTGCATACTGTTAAGAAACGGGTCTTTGACAACGCCTTAACATTACCCTGTTCTTGACGAGTCAACCATGACCAGCTTGCTCGAAGTTATGTTCAGATTTGAAACTTGATGTCCTTGATACAACTAGATACAACACAAGCCTAAGAGGAAAGTTCGAAAACGCTTCACGGAATTTCTTCTTCAACCTTGGCCATCACTATGTAGTTTTGAAAGTTGAGCCATGGAAGTAATCTTTCTTTTATTCCAAATTTATTTCGAAAGTGGGGTCAAATTTCCGTTAGGGCCATAGCCATGTGTGTGTAGGACCTGACTCCGTGCGGGAAACCCGGGTTAGAGTCTCGGCGCTGGTGGCGATTTTCTCTGTTGGGTATAGGAAAAAAATTCTAAGCACAATACCCCTCTCTACCCAGGTGTCTGAAATGGGTACCGGTCTTTGACCGGGGGAAAGCGTCATGGCGTCATGGTGTTAGTTCTAAGGCATTTGAAAAACCAATGTAAAAGGTGATATGTATCATGCTTCAATTGGAAATACAGCATCCGTAGATGCCGATGTTGTTTGTTTGTTTGTTGTTTGTCAAAATGTTGGCTGAAATTTTTATGTTCAATTACATTTGAGGCCTCGAAGTAGAACTGCGGCCTAACGAAGTCACACTCAATCCTCCTAATTGATACACAACACAGTAATACAGAGCACAGAAGTACACAGTTAACAGAGCACACAGTTTATTGTTTGCTAGTTTGTTCCGCCTGTCACTGCTCACGCCCAGTAAACTGGTACCTAAACATTACATAATCAGAGGAAATTCTCATTTTCTAAATTTTCATCATTTCACATTGATTCAAATAAATCTGAAAGCTATCCCAACAGAAAAAAATCAAAAAGAAAGACATGCATTTCAACAGTTCTTTGAGAACATAATTAAAAATTGAATTATAACTTCTTTCAAGAATAACGCCGTGTACAATATGAGGAGTGTAAAATAGGTTTTTATATTAATGTCTTCAAACAAGGTTTTCATCGTGGATATATTTCAACGTTAATGAATGACATGTTATAGTTCACACAAGATACTGCTCTGCCCAGAGGCGGTCTTATTTAGGCTTTTATAAGATGATAAAGGAGCGAGCGTGGTGCACAAGTGCATCTATCACAAACTTCAAGCGTCTTTCTACACCACGGTAAAGGAAACAAGGTAGGGTCATTTCTATGGGAAAAAATACACCTCTTCTTGTTCGGCTAACCAATGAAAGGCTTTATTTCAAACAAGCTTTATGACGTCACCAAAACGCCATGTCATTAGGCCAATATTGGAGCCAGATTTGGGGGTAGCAGTGATGCCAGATGCAATATGAGCGCTGCTATTGGTTCGTTGCCGTGACGTCAGCAAAACCATACCGTCAACGAAAAAATGACTGGTTTGAACCTACCTTGTTTCCTCTATCGCGTTCTACACTGAGACCCATTAAAGACCCCTTCATTATCGACATTCACCAGTTATTTTATTTGTATGGTCATCCATAACAGGCAAAAATGTCTCGAAACCTAGTAAGCTCTGCCAACTGTATACTAGCTACGGTCTCGGCTCAATAGAGTTTGAACGTAAACATTTTTGCGCTTTAGCGTGTTCCTTGTCTACAGGAAAGGAAGGCAGCATGTTAGACTTCAGTCATAAGGTAGTTGTTTCAAGTCTCCCTATCGTCTGACAGCCAAAACGCCTAACATGACGACTTTTAAACGATGACAATGAATGAAGGAAGGTAAGATGCAGACGCTACGATTGCAAAAAGTTAAAAATGTTGCCTCCTAGAATCAATCTGACAATTTTTCAAAAGTTACATTGAAAGTTTTTTTCTAAATTGGCCTCAAATGGTATGAATAGGCGAGGTTAGCGCATGGTTGACACAGGCAACTAAACATACACGGCAGTAGCACTATGTAGTCTGGCTGCGCAAATTTTCCCGTCAACTCGGCTGAAATAATTAACTTCTCAGAATTTTTATTCAGCGAAATTTAAAAGGCTGAGCAGGAGTGCCAGATGCTCAGAGTTCAAATTTCGCCCTAAAACCCCTCTACCGTAGAGATTTAGACAACAAAATTTACCCATACTTCGCGACGTTGGTAGGCTATCCGTTACCAGCTATCCCCTTTCGTTACCAGCTATCCCCTCACAACAAAGCATAAATTGCTCGAAAATCACACCCCAATTGAGCAACGTATCAAAATTAGCAGTTGGCAAGAACAAAACGTATCAAAATTAGCAGTTGGCAAGAACAAAACCCAATTAGCTAAAACAAAACCAAGAGACGTGCAAAAAAAAGGCCTTACCACTCAAGCACAGGAAAAGAAGAAGAAAGAGAGCATTATAATCTATTTTGAAAGTAGCGCACGCTGGCACTTTTAATCAGTCCGCGTATCATTGCACATTAAGTTTTCTTGCCTGCAGTAGGCAAGGTACAGACGCCCTTTTTGCGCTCAATTCTAGCTTATATTCTGCTAGGGTTCACGCATCATCCCTAAAATAAAAACATTTTGCATGGAAATGATGCTGTCTCATCACTGTGCAGCTTATCATGCATGACAATCTCTTGAGACAAAAATGCCCTGCCATAGTTAGTTATGAATTTTGTTTCACCTATCATTCAAAATAAAGTTCAAGTGCTGTGTCTTAAGCCCTAGGAAAATAAAGTGCAAGTGATGAGTATAAGTAAACTAGCATTAAAATATTACCTCACGAAATACGTACACTGTTAAAATTTCTCAAATCTTCACCGGTAACCGTTTTACGCACACGTATATTACTGCAGAAGAACAAGATTGCCAATTCTGTCACAACGGTCTGATTGCAGCAGATCACCACAATATAGTACCACTTTATATCTCCTTACCCCTACAGGGCTCTCATGCCTCATGGATAAATCGCTTCATTTGACACACAAAAATGAAGCACAATCAATGAGACAACCGTTCATTCCGTACCACAGAACTCTCTACCAACCACATAAAGAAAACGCTAGTAAGCAGAATTTTCTTCCGAGCCTCCGGAGTATTCCAAGCAGAACGAGGATAAGCTTTAGCAAAATAAAATAAGGTGGAATGAAACATGGTTAAGAAATACTGCATTTACTATAAACCAGTTCCCAGCCCGACATCCCACAACCGTACATGGAATAAGAGCACCACTGAGGCAGGCAGAGCGAGCACGTATGAAGTTCTCGTATCAGAACACATGAAGCAACGGCAGCATGAATGTTATTTGTGCTCAGTGATCCGAATTAATGATCATAACGACGTGCATGATGACTACTGGGCGACCCATGGGTGGTCAGCGAAAGGATTTTCATAATGCAAGTGAGCAACCGGTGATTGGGGATAGAATTGTCGTATGTACTGGAAAAATATCAATGAAGGCAAATTAAAATTAATCTTCTGTACATTCTAAAGTTAAAAAATTAATTTGGGTGGAATATTGAAAGTAAATTTAAGCCACCTCAGTTAATGAATTAAAATGATCTCAACTAAATCGAAGCTAACATAAGAAATCCTTATGATGGATCCAACGACTTCTACGAAGACATTGGTCTTTTTCCTTCATCCATTTTTCATGTATAGCATTCTTATGGGCAGGATCAAGGGGCTGTGGAGTCTGTCCTCTCGCTTCGTCTCTTATTGCTTTAAAAAAGTCTGCAGCTTCAAACAGTTTCTGAAAATGAAATGTGCAAAACAAAATATGAATGTGTGGAAGTAAATGACACTTATGAACAAAATATGAATGTGTGCAAGTAAATGACACTTATGAACAAAATATGAATGTGTGCAAGTAAATGACACTTATGAACAAAATATGAACGTGTGGGAGTAAATGACACTTATGAACAAAATATGAATGTGTTGAAGTAAATGACACTTATGAACAAAATATGAACGTGCGGAAGTAAATGATACCCATACAAGGTGATGACACTCACTATTTATTCTAACATGGAAACTAAAATTCTACGGAGAAGTAGTGGGCATTATTCTGTTGTGTGTGCTCAATGGCTTCACTTTTGGCATCTCCTGAGAACTCCTGACGCGCCTCAATTTACCTCAACTAGTGTATCCGAGCTGTCAAAAATTACATTTTCTTTACGCATGAAAAAAATCCCGCTCAATTTTTCATTTTTATATATTAACCTTTGCTAAATGAACTTATTCTACCTAAAATTTTCTCAACCAAACTTATCCTTTCTCTTCTTTACTTATCCTAACCTAACCAATCGCAACCTATCAAATCCTAACCTACAGTACTTCCTCTCCTCTAATTTTAACTCAACCAATCAGTATGGTAGTTTAGGTAGTTTAACTACCTTAAGTATGGTAGTTTAAGGCACGTATGGTAGTTTAAAGCTTCGTTTCCGTTACAAACATGTTTTCGTCGAGGAAAGAGAAAGGACAATCAGGTATGGACTAAGGAAAAACGAGGAATCTATGCACAATGTTTGTTCCCCCCACACAGGGCACCTTCCGTAAAGGAAGAGCATAATAGGAAGCAAGAGGAAGTTTTATGGAAAAGGTGACCTAATAATATCTTTTCCGGGGAGCGCCAGTTCCTTTAACAAAGACTAGAAAAACTTAATTAACCTAACCCTATTGCCAATCAAATGTCCCCCGAGGGGACTTAACCTATCCCAATTCAATTTAATCTATCCTAATTTAATTTTGCCTATCCCTACGTTTTTTCACAGGTAGACCCACGAACAGACAGACATAAGCTCTTCTTACAAACACGTCCGTGATTTTTTGCTGGTCTGTGATTTCAGAAGTTCTGCTTGCCCCGCACTGGCACTAAAATTAACTCGACTTACGACTCATATGTCATCGGACCAAAAAACTGCATTCGTATTAACAAAGGCTGCCGTGTCTCGTTATAATTTAAACTGCAGCTTTAGTGTTTCAACAATCAACGAGGAACGATACCCGACTTCCATAGGTTAATTTCTTGATAAGTACGTCAATACTTGCGTAGCAGCGAACAAAAACAACCATATTGATGCACATTAGACTTACAGGTAGAACTTGGCGGTAGGATTTCAAGCAATCGACTTCGTTCGAAGTGGTGCAGCTGGCAGCGAAAGTTTTTTCGACGACAATGTGGAAACGTTCAATGCTGTTTTTTCTGGCCAAAATAATTTAAATTTGACGCAAATTGCAGGAAAATGATACCTCAGAGTTTTCCATTCTTGTGGCAAAGGAATGATTGATCAATGAGAGCCAGGTCAGTGAAACAGACGTGAGCTTACCCAACGCGGGCAAGCAAAGGTGGCTTTATATCGGTATGCCATGCTCGTCAGTGAGCATTTCCCTCCCTTATTCTGCGAGCTACCCTCACGTGCTGCAATAACGTAACTGTTAACTACGAAAATCAGGAGGAAAATGCTTCTCAGCACGATATTACAGCTCATATGAAGCCATTTTAACAGCGACAGAGAATAAAATAAAACAAGAGTTTAAAAACATAGCAAAACAACATCACAGTTCACACCTCACCCAGCCATGAGAATGCGAGCAGAACAACAAAATAAACCATGAAATACTCATGCAAATGCCCAAACTGAGGCTTAATTTCTCAGCTTATGAGACTAGAAAACACACATCAGAGCAGACCGCCTGACTTGCTTTCAGTCTTGATCATGAAAAATTGTTAGTACCCTTTTAGCAAAAACCAATATACAATAGGCCAACTAAACACCAAAAATACATTAATAAACTTCAAAAAGATGCAAGGATACTAACCGTTTTTAAATTTTGCTGCTTCTTCAAATCCTCCTGCCGCAGAGTTGCATTCTTCAACATCGTCAGGACATTCGAGTGGTTCTTCTGACCTTGCATCTTCTTCTCCTCCTCCTGCAGCTGCTTGAACGTCTTCTCTGAAGGATCGTTCGGGTTGCGGGCCTGAAAAGTGGGAAGTAAATCATCGAAACCACAACGAACGTGTTCCCAAGAGAGGAAGGTTATTTTTAGTATGGAATTAAGGGAAAGGGAAATCTAAGTAAATCTCTCCACACTCTATGAACAGAAATAAGATTAAGAGTAGTTCATGAAACAAGATGAAAAATTAGAAAAGTTTCTTCAATCCTCCCCAACTACAGCAGAAATGTTCCAAAGAGTGACAGAAGAACGGCGCTATTTAGTATTGAGTTATGGAAATAGGCAACCTATTCACAAAGCTTATCCCTAAGCAAGAATCCTTGTGCATAAAAACAGCAAGTTGGAAGGAAGTTTATGAAACACAATAAAAGTTGAAGAAAAAAGTAATCGATGAAAAACAGGATAGCCAGAAACCAAGAAAATATGGTCTGTAACGAAATCTTTATTTTATTTAAATAAAAGGACGGCCTACTTAACCTTTAGCTCAGAAGCTCACACCTTCCCTCTGGCTAACATTTACTGGCTTACAAGTTGTACTGCGCTGAAGGGAAGATATAATAAGACATCAATGAATTCGACCTAGAGCCTACCAGAAAATCTTTGTACTAAAACTCGGTACATCGGATCTAACGCTTTTCCCTAGCAGGAGAGAGCAAAAAAAATCTCACCTTTTTCTTTTCTCGCTCTAATCTGAGTTTCTTCTCCCGCTCGACGCGTATCTTGTATACTCGAGGGTAGTAGACCCGTAGGAACTCCTCGTGGAAATCTTTCTGATTATAGATGGGCAGTCTGAAGGTCTCTAAGCAGCGCGTCTCCATGGTCTTCACCTCCTCCCGCAGGAATCTGCACGCAACACAAGGGTGCGTCGTAACGCATAGTTATCAAAAGACATGTCCATTGACAGCAGCGAGATTCATTTTATTAAATCGAGAGTCAAATTTCAAAAACGTCCAAATTAACTGACCAGAAAAGGATTGATCACAAAGTTCCTTTTTGCAGTTTTTTTCAGATAAATATCAAACTACAGAAAAGCAACGCAAAATAATTGGTTTCCACAAGTTGTAGGCATGAAACAAGAGTTGCCACATTTGGTCAGTAGCGAAGTACAGAGGAGTATGACCGAGATTAGATTATGAATAAGTTTTAATCACCAGTATCGTAACAAATGCGCTTCCAAGCGAAGGAAGAGAAAAGCGCCAGTTAGCAATGAATCACGGGAAAAGGAAATCTTTGCACAAGATGTGTCCCCACACCCTGCACGTAGAAGCAGCAAGGTTTAAAGAAGTTTATGAAATTCGATAAGAATTGAAGAAAGTAGCAGGTGCTCAGAAACAGGACACCAGTGAACAAAAAAGATAGTCTGTTACAAAACGCATGTGAAAACGTAACGTTTTCATATAATTTCAACTGTGGAAGTTTTGCACAAAATTCAGACGTACTAAGGTGATGGAATAACTTCTGACAGCGAAACTACACTTCTCAGAACTAACAGCAAAAAGCTTCAAAGAGTACTGGAATTAACTTTAAAATTTACGTGAAGAACATATAATTCGTTCGTCACTTTGAGTCGAGGTATAAATGGAAGTACAGGAACTGCAAGAGCGATTGATGCAAGGTTGATTGCCGATTAATGCAACTCGCTTCAAGAAAAAAGTTCTAAACCAAGAAGCTTTCCTATAGGCAAACTATAACTAATTTCTAGCACACGTGCTTTGTTGCAAAACAACCTTATCAGACAAAACGAGGTACCCTACGGTTTATGACAAAAACTTCACTCACATGGGGATAATTCAACACAAATGAAACTATCTCACTTCCTTACTTTACAAAAGGCAAGATGAGGTAGAAGTTATTAGGAGAGTAGTTAGTGTTGACGAGAGGCCGTTTGTCGTTCTTGTGCGCAGGCAGCGCGTTCAGGTCAAACCACTTAATTTCAGAGATCTCCTTCCGGGTGTTCGTCTTGAATTCCGTGCTCTCCGGAACTCCAAAAATGATGTAGAGACGAGTCGTCTGCTCTGCCGACTTGAGCTCCAAGTACATTTCCGGGTTCACGTAAGGTGAAATATCGTAGTCTATTTCTTCTTTCACCTGTAATGATGCAAATCATTAGCGCATGAACACACAAGTTATTTCTAGCCAACATTGGAGAGAATTTGTTATTCTTTTGAGAAGTTACGGCTTAAGAAATGCACGATTCGTTTTTGTCTAGTGTGGGAAGGGCACAACAAGTCAATCAATGCATTGTTCCTAGCAATTAAGGTTAACTTATCGATTTTATCTATCGCTTTGTGGAAGAAAAAGCCTTGGAGAGTGTAATGCCCTATGAAGTTTTAACACTGCAGAAATGAAAAAAAACACAAAAGCAAACGTACCACAGAGAAGCAAACAATTTTCTACGTGATCAGTGCAAGGAAAATTAATCTTATCAGCAAAAGTAGACCTTCAACAGCAGCAAAAGCAGCAGGTAGTTAAATGTCTAGCACCAAACATTTGCTGATGGAAACAATTCAAAAGTTTTGAGAACAAGTATATTCTCCACAAAATGATCAAAAGGAAGACCGGGAAAACTTGCGTTCTATAATTTTAACTACAATGTTGGGAAATAGAACCACGTACACAAAAACAAGACGCACCATCGCTTTCTGACACTTGTATTTTTTGGCTTCCATCATTCTAGCACAGGACAGCACTGCTCAAGTAAAACTTAGAATGAAATAAATGAGCAAGTAAATTTAGCTTGAAGCTTTTGGGTCTCCTGATGTTGACTGCACTGAAGAACTTCGACGTTTGAAAGAGCACAAAATGGAGTTATCCTCAAGTTGCCTCAAGCAACATTTACAATACAAGCTCCACTGACAATATTGTTCAGATGAGCATGAACAGCTTGCAGTCCTTGATAATTTCTAAATCTGCTTCGTTGAACAGCTAGAATAAATTTATTCTTTGAGGGAATTTGAACCTTAATGTGTTAATTGAAGTTCACAGACAAGTGGCGGTGAGCTTTTGCCAGTGACAAGCTGAAGCCAGCGCCTGTCTCACAACGGTGCAATGAGCGAAGGTATTCGAAAGGTATAGGGCTAAATTAGCTGACGCCATCACCACTCACCTCTCTTGTAGCACAGTCAATGAAGGTCTCTTTCTCTTCTATCTTGCCCTTTGGGAAGCCCCAAGACTGGCTGTTGAAACTCTGCAGGTATGGATGCATGCATGAATGCGCAACTCACAGCATATGGCTTACACAAAACGGGAAAGAAACATGTTTAATCACACTAAGAAATCCATGGATATGCTCAAAATGTACAAGTCATCATATGCTAATTTGTAGCAAAGAAGCAGAAACGTACACATAATTAATGCTAAGGCTGATGATGTATCATAATTTGCAAATAACCTTGCAGAACTAGTTGACAATAAGAGGCCTCACAGTTGATAAAATCAACTTTTCAAGGACTTTTATATTCTTCATTACACTGATTTATTCAAAACTAGATAAAAGAATAAAGGCTTCAGGAGTAATGTTGCTCTATATCAATAGCTAGCCATTGATTAAACTCACTTGAAATTCCCAGTTTCTCAGGCATTTCCAAACGAAAGCTAATCTACAGCCAGCAAAACAATTTCACATTCCTTTTTCCATCCCAAAACAAGCTAATTATAATTAGTGCTTTTTCAAGAGGTGAACTTGTAAACCAGAACATTATTACCCCTGTATATCAGACACCAGTTTTACTCATCGAGTAGGTCTAGAACCTTTAGTTTTGATTTTTTGAGTACCATGAGCAGCACTCAAAAGCCAGGCCAGTTCCACCACATGCTTACACTAAATAAGTAGGCCACCATTTTACACAATGGAGTTTGAAAGACAATTTTGAAAAGGCATAATTTTTCAAATAAAATGGCATACATATAAAAAAAATTTCGTGACAATAAATTCCAGTTTAGAAGCAATTAAAAGCTGAAGTTAGGTCCACTAGAGATGCTCTTGATATTAGAATATCTGGAATGGAGTTTAAAGGACAGCTTTGCACAGACATTATTTTTGGAATAAGATGACCTGGATGTAAAAAAAAATTCTTGGCAATAAAATCTACAGTTCAGAAGAAATCAAAAGATGAAGTTAGGTCCCACTAGAGATGCCCTTCATATTAGTCACAGAGAACAAATTGTTAAAGTTACCTGCACTAGGAGCACTTTGGAGAGGGTCGGGTCCACCAGGATGGCACCATACGTTCCTACCCGGATCTTAAAGTTGCCAAACTCCGACACCAGCTGCTGAGCCGTGCCACCATCCGGTATGTCCACGTCAAAGTTCTGCAAAATGTTCATGTTTGGAATCTCTGGGCCTTTGTATTTTTACAAAACAAACGCTTTATAATAGAGCCCTGACAATATTTTAGGTTCTGTGCTACAAGACAACACTTTATAATAGAGCCCTGACAATATTTTAGGTTCTGTGCTACAAGACAACACTTTATAATAGAGCCCTGACAATATTTTAGGTTCTGTGCTACAAGACAACACTTTATAATAGAGCCCTGACGATATTTTAGGTTCTGTGCTACAAGACAACACTTTATAATAGAGCCCTAACGATATTTTAGGTTCTGTGCTACAAGACAACACTTTATAATAGAGCCCTGACAATATTTTAGGTTCTGTGCTACAAGACAACACTTTATAATAGAGCCCTGACGATATTTTAGGTTCTGTGCTAAGTTGACTAGGATGTCACAAAGTTTATCTCATGGAAGCTGTTGTATGCATCAAAAAATTAAGTACTTGACAGAAATGACCAAATTTTTAGAAGAAATCGCATTAAATACAGTAACCTGAACATATTTTAGAATAGAAGATACAAACATTTTCTTAGCCAGTATTCTTTGAAATTTGATTGAAAAGTAATTTACAGTGAAAAATTTCAGCCTAATTTGAGTTAATATTAAATTTAACTTGCATCTGGAAAACCAAAACCTGTCAGACACAAGAGGTTAAGAAAAATTTTTTCTATCTACCAATTTATAATGAAAAACTTACAACTAGTACTGAATATTTCAAATATTAACAAACTTGACTTAAGCACAGACAGGAAAGTTAGCTCCAGTTTTTCAGCTCACACAATGCTTAATTTATTTATGATCAACTGGATGAAACTGGGACTTATTTTCAACAATAAAGGTTTGCATAGGGTAACATAAAACTTGAGAATTACTGCATTTATCAAGTCTTCACGTGAAGGGAAAATTGGAGAGATAGAGGAGCCTATACCTTTCACTCCATGTCATCATAGAATAATGTGAGTCATTATATATCACCTTCTTAGAATAATTGGCCTCTCATAAAATGAAATAAAAGGCAAAGAAGACACAGAAACAGAGCTCTGCCTATCATTTCTAGTAGCACAGGTACAGTGTTGATAAATTAACATGTTAATTGTCACTGCAGTGTGGCTTTGGCACAACTTCACTATCGCTCTCTTTAATTGGAATACTGAATAGCAGTATCAAAATATCAAACAGCAGTGGCATAGTTGAAAAAAAAAACCTATGTGAAAAGATTTAAAACTTGAAAATTCGAAAATGACTCTCTTACTTCATCAGGTAGATTAAAATTCAATCAAAAGTTATCTCAACACAAAAGATTGATAAGCCAAAGAATGTAAGACATATATTCAAATAGTTTCTTTAAAAGCAGTTTCCATGAATGAGTTATTGCTCTGAATTACAAATCTAATTTTAAAAAGGGGGTTCACTATTTGAAATATAAAAGCTCTACATTACTCGCAGCACTACAGCAATGCTAAATCCAAGTCCAGTAAAAATAAATCTTGTTCAACTGATGGCAGACAAAATATTAGCTACCATATCTTAACAGATATCTCATATCTTAATTAACAGATATGGTGCATTCCATTTCCATTTAGTTGAGCTAAAAATTTGCTCTAAAGTAAATGATTTAAAACTCCTATCAAAAGTAGTAAAGAGTGTCTACATTATGCATAAGTAATTATGACCTTCACAAAAATATTTGTACCTCAGAACTGCCTGCCCATTCACTTTGATCGGCATTTGTCGTTTACACTCGACAGAAAAATTAGAGCATCTCACACAAAAAGTGAGGAGGCAGGTCTAATGCAGAAGACAAAATATCTCACCAGATAAGTCTACAAAAAGAGACCAGTGATGGCTTAACTGGCATGAGATGCAGTATTGCATACATCACAGAAAACCACAAATGTTACATGTGAAGCCCATGGGCTTCTCTGCTCAACAGTAACAACTTTTCATAAGCTATCAAAATTATTTGTACTTTAGCTGAATTCAAGGATTCAAGGAGATGATGTTTAGAGTTGAAGCATGTTCAAATAATTATCCAAAATGCTAAACAAATGTGGTGCACAAAGTTATACTCACATCTACAATCTGCTGAATAAAACGTGCGAATGAGACTTTTCTTAGCTTCTTGTCGTTATCCACCCAGTAGTCAGTGTAAAACCAATAAGCTTGTTCAAGATAAGTGCAAAAGTATATACGATCGTAAAATGGCCGGTCATCCTCCACCATGAAGAATCTCCTGAAATGTCCAAATAATTATTACAACAAAGTTTCAGATGTAAATTCACTTAAATGAAACTTCACAAAAATCCTCTTAAAATCAATCAACATTTAGAAGAACATGTTGAGTCTAAATGAAAAATTAGTTTGAACAGGACAGATTATATAGTCAGAGAATCACAGAAAAATCAGGGGAACTTTTCAAATATAAGTAAAAATTCAATTGAGTACATATCAGCAGCTCCAGGAATTGATACATGTACTGTTTACTCACCTAAAATCATTATTATAATATTAGTAAGTGCAAGACTCTCAAGCCTCAACAGAAGTAATCTTAAGATGGCAAAGAGAAGGAACTATTCACACAGTATGGGCTATAAAAAATTGAGAATCTATGTACAAGTAAGTAACCACACATGGTAACATGCACATAGAAACAAGTTAGGAAAGAGCAAAAAAAACAAGTAAGAGATGGCAAGAGAAAAAACAAGAGATGGCAAGAAAAAACAAATAAGAGATGGCAAGAAAAAACAAATAAGAGATGGAGAAAAAAGAGATGAAAACTGACAAAATTAGTTTGGGCAAGACAGATTATATCATAGAATCACAGGAATCACTTAAAAATGAACACAAAAGCCAGATACAAAAGGTCATCTATAACTTGGGTAACCAGTGTTGCAATAGGTTAACAAACCTAACTAGCCTGAGCTTATTGCCTAAATTAAGCCTCTGGCAGGGTCTACTCACCCAAAGCAGTCACTGAGGGCTTCAATGGGGATCTTGAAGCCGTCATCATTACGATTCACCATTTTTGCTGTTGAAGTGATATCCCACTCCTAAGTTCCTTTGACAGCCACGTTCCAATGCCGTAGACACTCTACAATCAATGCTCAAGAAGTTCGGGCCACAGTAATTTCAGAGGAACTGATAATAACAAACAAGCCAAAAGAGCTTATGTCATAAAAACACCAAACATAAATTAATTAAATAGGGCAAGTTTGTCTGGAACAAAAAAAATTAATGAAAAATCTGTGAAAAGTTTCATAGTTGAACATCCTAGAACCAAAAGGAAAAATTGAGAAATAAAAAGACACAATACACATTTAAATAATTTTCTAATGCATTTTTTCTTAAAGAGTTCCTCAGATTCACTAATGATAAAAAATTTGGAGCATAAAATTGAGCTATTAACAGCACTGAAATATTCTTGCTAGACATTTCTAAAATAAGTTTAAGGAACAAAAACTTAATTCAATTGCTTACTAACCATGACCAGAAATGAACAGACTATAATATTTAACAAAATGGAGATACACTCATAAGCAATATTTTTGCTGGGTATTTTAGTTTAAAATATTTTAATATTCCACAAGTTATTTTAATTTTACTCAGATTTGCAGCATTGTATAGAAATTCATGATAAGCTAATTAACAATGGGCATTCATGCTTCAAGCATTTCCCATACATTGAAACTCACTTCTGCTGCCTCCAAAGCTGAGGGTTGGCAATAGAAAGCACACCTTGACATAATTATCTGAAAAAAAAGCTAAATGTTATTTAAAAATTGTTTCCTTTTAATGCAGAGCTATACCCTTCAGGGCGTGTTCCAACACCTAGAAAACTTCTTTGCCCAGTAGGGCTTAGAGCTGTAAAACTTGGTATGCATTTTTGAAAATAAAAGTTTACTGAACAATTTATCTCCTTTTGCCTTTGAAATAGAGTAAATGGTGAATTATTGAGATAGAACAGGATATTCCAAATTGTCATTTTTCCTAAGATTAATGGCAAACATGGAAACAAATTTCACTATCTGATTTAGCATGCGTTTTTTTTAAATGTAACAGGATAATTTAAAAATTTTAACTGGAGAATATTGAAGAATTTTCATCTTGGACACCAAAGTTTTCACCACAGGTAACTTTTTTGTAGTGTATATTAATATACTACTGTACACAGCTCATGAAAAATGTTGGGGCTCATGAAAAATGTTGGGGCTCAATGATGTTTGATGAAGCCCATAAATCATGCAATTATGTCATTTGACACAGTCATTAAGCACATTCCCATAGCAGAAATATTTCCCCTACGTAAATTCTAAAGAGTGCGAGAGAAACGGACCTAGCAAGCAACAACTGTGTATTATTATATAGTGAATGTTGAAAATTAAAAGAGATATTCTGAAACAACTGGATCAGTTGTCCAAGATCTTTATCATATATATTAGATATTAATGAGCATCACCATAACAACAACAAAGGTTTTGGCAAGAAAAGAAAAAAGAAACGACCATTTAGTAGGGAGTTAACAAAACTGGGAATCTAAGCATGAAGTGTCCGAGGCCTTGAGGTTTTTTGTGTGACCACGAAATCATTTGCAGATATTTAGATGTCATTTATGGAATGGAGTGACCTGTGATATACTGGAAAACTGAGACTGATGATTATTGATTTTACCAATGCCCTTCATTCCATTAGGAAAAGTAGGATAATTTTACATTGAATTCATTCATCAAAAATTTTGTGAAATAATAAGAACTACAGATTAAAAAAAAACTTATTTAAAAAACAGCAGAACATGAACAACTAAACTCTATAAACATGCAGATTTAAGAATAAG
>JACJUY010006786.1:0-30827 GCA_014220935.1 Platorchestia sp. MABIK
CCAACTCCTGCAGAGTCCTGTGTCCAACTCCTGCCTACAGTCCTGTCCCCAACTCCTGCCTACAGTCCTGCACCCAACTCCTGCCCACAGTCCTGTCCCCAACTCCTGCCTACAGTCCTGCACCCAACTCCTGCCGATGATCTATTGCATCGGTCCGCACCTGAGGAAGCTGAGGAGGTCGGACAGACAACAGCCCGCTAATGGACCGACCAGAAAATAGCGGCTTCCTAGAGACGGCCTCACCGGACAAACACGGCTCAACCCAAGTGAAAATCCATTGCGGATGGTTTTGCTCAATTTATTATTGAGCCTTCACGCCGGTCTAATAAAGCTAGCTTCTCGTTTCTGTTCTTTTTCAGAAATCTGCGACATGCAATCGTCTTAAACTCATCCTCGGCGGTTCATAGTGTAACCGGGAAGTGTTAAAGCAGCAGCTCGAATTTCAAGTTTGTCTCGAGGCAGGCAGTTTTCCTGGGCTGGCTAACAGCATTAGAGGCTGAGCAGTGACCAGGCTGATCCCGTGATGGGGAATTAAATTGAAGCCTTGCAGGCGCTGGAGAGATCGTACTTCTAACTCGTAAATTGGGCTTCTCGCTCACCAGTGCTGCTTCTAGCGCACTGGTGGCTCACCAGATCCGCAGATGGTACTTTAATCCAGATCCACCGATGCTACTCTAGATCTACAGATGGTACTCTAGATCTACAGATGGTACTCTAGATCTACAGATGGTGCTCTAGATCTACAGATGGTACTCTAGATCTACAGATGGTACTCTAGATCTACAGATGGTACTCTAGATCTACAGATGGTACTCTAGATCTACAGATGGTACTCTAGATCTACAGATGGTACTCTAGATCCACAGATGGTACTATACTCTAAATCCACAGATGGTACTCTAGATCTACAGATGATGCGCTAGGTTCACAGATGGAGCATTTTTAACTGGTAGAATTATTCAATTCTCTTCTTGTACATCCGCAAAGAGTGGTCCTGAATAACATAGTTCGTCTGATGTTCAGATAGAACCAGTGAATTCAGTTTTTGATCAATCAGGGACAAATATATCTTATTTGTAAATGTAGCACATGGTTAGCTAATGATACAGTTCTTAGGTTCTTATGATTGACATGATAGCTAGTTTAAGACTACTCAGTCACAACAAAGGCGATCTCACAAAAGCAAAGAGAAGGGACCATTTAGTAAGGACTGTAGTAAGAAAGGAATCAAGCACAAGCTGTGTCCCCTCACAGTGTGCCCTGCGCATCAAAAGATCAAGCCCCAAAAGAAGAGGAAGGAAAAACAAAACAACGAAAATGGTATGGAAACTGAAAGAAGCAGTGGGCACGAAAGACAGAAGTCCCGAAGGTCTATCTATAGCGGAGGTAACATAACAGTATCTTCTTCTGGGGTGTCACATAATTTGAAGATCCTATACTCGTTTGCTGAATTTAAGTTAGAGTTAACAAAGGCCAGCAACAATCATTGCAGCTTAAATCCAATGTTTTATCCCAACAAGGGCCTATGTATATGAATCAGGTTCAATGGAAACGCAAGATTCAGCATTAAGCGTTCGCAACATCTGTGTTTTACAGGGCGCAACGTCTGTTTGTTTTGCAGGGCTCAGTATCTGTTTGTGTACAGGGCGCAACATCTCAGTTTGTTTTACAGATGTGGTGCGCCGTAAGCAGAGCACCACACCGTAAGCAGAGCACCACACCGTAAGCAGAGCACCACACCGTAAGCAGAGCACCACACCGTAAGCAGAGCACCACACTGTAAGCAGAGCACCACACCGTAAGCAGAGCACCACACCGTAAGCAGAGCACCACACCGTAAGCAGAGCACCACACTGTACGATTAAAACTTTAGTTAGAGGAATGTCACATGACAACTAAATGGAAACGAGCAACAACACGGAGGGAACACAGGCAGACAGGCAGGCACCAGACATGCATGCAGACGTGGTGTGAACATACCTTGTTGTAAACGTCCTCCCAGAAGTCCAGTGTGATGAGCTGGAACGTGGTGAGCATGGACCACAGAAAGTTGTCAAAGCTCGTGTAGCCAAAGTTTGGGTTGCCTCCGATGTTGGGCAGGCATGAGAAGCCGTCCGGGCAATTTCTGTAGGCAAAAAAGTTCGCACGCTTCACAAAAATATTCTCCAGCTGTGTCTGGGGACATGAAAATTTCAGTAATCCTGCAGGGATTACCCTCGCCTTAAATATGCATGATGTTTCTTTTTCCCTTGCAAATAAAGTGGCTGGCGAAATAGAAATGCAAGGAGCGCTCACGTAAGAGCTTAAAGCGAGTTTTCAAAATGAACTTCAAAGATGAGCAGCTCAGCTAAGATGCATCTTCTCTTGAAGTCTTCCACGTAAATAATGTTTAGAAATTTAGTTACTTATTACAAACGGACTATGAATTTGTCTCAAAATATCGTTCCACGGAAAGGAAGACATGAATCCTTACTAAGCAACAGGAGAATTTCTTTATAACCTCATACATTTACACAGTCGTTTTTACCACGTATTACTGAGCTTGAGAATTGCCGAAAAGGTTGAAACATTTATTTTACGAATTCAAGAATATTCTCAGGATTATTTGCATCAGAATTAAGCATTTTTATTAGATTTAATAAAAATCGTGGGATGAACTTGTAACACAACAGTTTTTAACATTAGTTATAACATATCAATTGCTGAATGCCTCGCTTATCATCAGATGAAACAAATATACAATGATTAAATTTGAAAATGAACAATCAAATTATTTTGTGAAGAAATTGAAAAATCAAATTATTTTGTATAGTGTAGAAACGCAGGTCATAAAGTAACATATTTTTCATCTAAAAAATAATTTTTTATAGAAATCATAATAGTCATGGCAAAGGAAAAATTGGAGTAGTTGGTGATGCAAGCTTAGGTAACATGACCGAGTGTCGAATTCTATAATCATTCGCACTTTGAGCACTTACGTCGGCAGTGTATTTGGGAGAAATTATGATCCACTGTCAGATTCTATATACATCTCTATTTTTGAGTCAGTGTACACTCGACAAATAGAGGTCATGAGCTACATCCCATACCTGTGCTTTGAGTGCTTTGAGCGTCCGAGTACAACGCATAAAGAATCAAACACCTACTCAAGTATATGAACCTCGAAGCCAAATGTGAGCCCCCAAATGCGAGTTCACAAGATCACAAAGCGGTTATGGGAGACCAAGGTTGGCTCTCTCAGGGCATGAGACACGCCGCAGATCCCTCCGAGGGCTTCGAAAGCTTTCAACTTTGTGTTAGTCCCCCGGAGTTACTGAATATGATAAGTCTTCTGCGATTTCAGCTCTCTCGTTATAGGATCTTTGTAGAATTAGTAAATAAAATATAGTCAACTGCTAGTTCATAATATATCAGATTTTATTATATTATATGTTAGTTTAAGCCTCCCTAAACTCTTAAAAAACAACGAAGAGAGGAAGAAGGAAGGCACTCTTTAGTATGGAGATAGGGAATGCGGAATCTATACAGAAGCGTGCATAGCAACAGCAAGTTGAGGAAGAAATTTACGAAACATGATAAAAGTTGAAGATTACAGTAGTAAGTGCTGGAAAATAGGACAGCAGGGAACCGAAAAAGATGGTCCGTAACAAAAGAAGAAAAATATTTTATTTTAAAAAAATCAACAAAAGGAAGGCAACACTGAACTCGGGACTCCACATTGTCCCCCTAGGAGAGTTATTATAAAAATAATTCGGGATACATTCCGGATTCGAATCATTAGTTCATTCTAGAGCACAAGGTCGTAACGGCTGCAGTACAAATCTTGCAAGTCTAGGTACTTGTCTGTTACCTGTCCGCTCTTTGAAATTTAATTTGGTAATTTTTATGTGCAGCTTATTGTCAAATTAACGTTTAAGTAAATGGCAAACCATTCATCCAGACTTGTCTATAATTTATTAGTTGAACTATGAATCATGCGTAAAAACTTGGGGAATTAAATCACAAGTGCTGAAAGACCATGAACGAGACTCCAAATCTTTGTGACAACAGTATTGAGGAAAAAATAATATAAAAAAGTTTTCTATAATTCCAATTAATTAATTCTACAAAAATGAACTTAGAGAATGTTCTTTAATTTCAAGAAAACAACTGAACATTTCGTACAAGCGCTTCTACGAATCTGATTTCCTAAACGTTTTAATTATTAAACAGAGTTTATTCACATGAGTTTACTACTACGAAAAATGAAAATACGTTGCTGAGACTTTTCATAGCTTCCGATGTCCTACTGTGATTCACAAACAACGAGCGTATGCTTATAAATGCCGGTGGTCAAGGATCCTCGAGCTTGCGTTGCGACGAAATAACGCCTGAAGTTCTAAGTCACCCAATCTCATCATCATTTCAAAGAAAAACAGCATCATTAAGGTCCGATATAATTGAACGTGCTGCTCACCGGCAGCAAAGTAGCTAAATGAAAGGTGGGTCTAACCGATGCTATTTTCAGGATAATGCCTGGTTGACTCCGTAATGATGGGCACTTGTAGCAAGTGTAATGCTGTAAGTGGTGCACAATAAAGAAGAGCTGGAATTACATCACACACTGGGTGGCATGCGAGGATTAATTCCGAGTGATTCACTGCACTTGCGCGAGCCCAGGGATTGCTGGGAGTGCAGTTCGTGTAGATTTGATGGAAGTTCTTCATTCGCCGAACCCAAGGAAGGCATGAATGCAGAATCGTGTACGTGAATGAGACACGGAGATTTCATTTGCGTTATTAGTATTGAAATTTATATTTTGGTGCTGAGCCGTGCTTGGTTTATATGATTGAAGAATTTTTTCAAAACAGCCATAAAATTTAAATTTTGTTTGCGTTACCAGTATTGGAATTCAAGTCATGGTACTGAGCCGCGCTTGGCCTATTTGATTAAGGAATTGTTTCAAAACCTCCACAATATTTAAAGACATCACCGTTTTACAAGAAAGGAGTCGAATGGGGAAGAAACGGAATTTTTGTAAAAGATTTCATTGGAAGCTACCAACAGGGTAATATTACAAGCTTCACTTCCAGCAAGTTCGCTATCCAAAGCAATAATGTATGATATTAAAATACAGAGTGGGACACCAATACCCAATCTAACTTTTTTGCCGCCTGCATTCATGTTTTTCGTCGCCCAAGTTATTAAATCGCTTGGGCGGCGAAAAATATGCATGCTCCGGCGAAAAAGTTAGACTGGGCAAAATCGTTGAAATTTCGAGTCAGTGTCATCACTAACTTTAATGCTGCTGCAATAAAAATGCGAGTGTAAGGAAGATAATCAGACAATAAATTACGCTTACTTCCAGACTGAGTATCCCGTCGATCATTTTCATCAGTACTACAGAAAAAACTTCTTGGTCGAGTAGGACGAGAAAGGTCGATTTCACTAAAGAACTTCCAAAATGGCGAACTATTAAATATGAAGAGAGTGCTTGCCCGAAGAATAAGTGATTAGAAGACGCTATTTTCACATCCAATTCACCTGCAAAGACCACCGTACCGCCACAAAAGGCCAAAACTCTTCATATATGGAAGAAAGAAAATGAGGCGCAGTCCATGAAAATCAACGTCAAGGTTAATAAACGAGGCTGAAAGATCAGCAAAAACCATGCAGAGAATAAATTGAGATAATCAAAAGAAATTTAAAGGTTGGGTTACTCCAAAATGGACAACCTTCAGCAGCAGAAGTTGAAAAGAAGTTGTTAACAAGTGAGGGGATAGCTACTCAGACGACGGCACGCTACAAAACATTATTTTCGTAGTTGAAATATTATTGTTAACTGTTAAACAGTCTTTTATGGAAATAAAGTATTAGCATTTCAAAAGAACCCACGAGTTTGTCATTTCTTTTACAGAAATTCGTTCATCATGATCCGGAAGAAAAAGTTACAAATAGTTAGGTGAGCACTTCAGAAGGAAGGGACTTGTTATCTTGGTTTTGACTCATGAATTTTGGACGATCGATGCAGAATAAATCACTGAATTGTGCACTGACTCCATAATATGATCCAAATGCAAGTTATGGTGATAACTGGCCTCATTAATAGGATGAGGTGCCAAGCCACACTGCAACAACGGTAGAAGACACTGTTCAGTCTACGTAACAAGTTAAGGATGGCCTCCTTCATCAACAAATCTGAACTTTCCTTCGTGTTCTTTGAGCCCAGTCCAAGAGAACGAAGCTTGCTCAACTCATAGCCTCATTATGAAAGCTCAGTAAACATAATGGAACAAAGTACGGGACGAAACACCCATGGAAACTGGGTTCTATAGAAGTGGAAACTGCTACCGTCCAGGATTTTTCAAAATTGCCATGGCAGGAAGTACAAGCTACAGGGGAGAATTCAAGTAAAAATTTCAAATAGTAGTCAGCCCATTTGCTTTTAAGTATTCAATAAAAGAGTGAGAGATCTAATGTTTTCCGGACAATTGACCACTTTTTGTCTATTTTGTATTAATCCGCCACCATGCAAAATAAAACTTACGAAAAATCTGATGTCACTTGATTTTCAAGGATTCCTGTAAAGGACTGATATATTCTTCGGAGTCACAACTCTGAATACAAGGAATCAAAAGTTGAACGTAGAAAACTAAATCACACTTGTTGAATCATTGAAATTCAAGGATATTTGCTATGCCACGCATTAATTTTCTTTTCCCAAAGGGGCTATTTGACCGCAACATGCGCCACCGGTGGCCGCGGAGAGGATTTTCACAATGCTGCTGACCGACCAGTAGTCACAAACTCTATTTTCATAAATACTTGATTAAAGCTAAATTAAGGCACGATCCAGTTAATGTTCATTATTCTCAAAATAACGACTGACTTCGAATTCGGGTTGAAAATTGAACTTCAGTTTAACCAATTGCAGTCAAAGCGTTAAAATGGTTTTTGCAGTGAGTGGACAAAAAAAAAAACTTTCATTAAATACGAAATTGGTGCATCGTACGTGAAAAAAGGCGGAAATATGACCCCGAATTTGAACATTCGTTCATCGAATAGAAACTTAACAAATTCCTCGAGACCCTTCACGAGAACAATACTTTCATGAAGAATTCCGTTCATCCTTCGCAGCTTAATTTACGCTCATTTGAATGGAAGAGACAATCGAGCGCGGTGGCCGACATGAGGTCATGCATTTGTTATTTCCGCGCGCGTACTGTGAGCTGGAGATCTGTTCCAGACTTATGGAGGATTGGCGTGAAAAATTCTTTTGTGAACTGGTGTGACACAAGGGCTAACATTTGGAAACGTACGGGGTGGGAACGGGACTTTGACAAACTGGTGAATATTTGCCCACAGATGTCATGTTCGTATTAATGAAGTTTTTGAAGCATTCTGGTGTTAAGAGGAAACCGAGTGGAATGGTGAAAGAACCGAGGATCGACAGTCATAATGGGCTGTCGCATATATGTTAGAAACACAGCGTGTTGATTGTCTATCACACTTGTTTTATTTTATGATCTAAATACTAATTTTGTTACGTATGGAATTATATAAAACTATTTAAAACAATTTCTTGCTAAAAAAAATCAAGTGATTGCTTTAAAGGCGGATTAGCGAAGCTGAGAACAAACTACTACTTGTGGTTCTGGAAATTTTTTAGATTTCTTCAGCACTTTATCAAAATTAAATTTAAAAATAAATGGACAACGTCCATCACCAATCAGACCTTATAAGTACACTATTCTGATCAACTTATCGACAGATTTTGACAATAAAATAGAATGTGATAAAAAACTCCGAAATACAATTTCAAACTGTACGCAAAAGGATTACCATACGCTTGCCTATAATTCTACCAATATCAAGGTAATATTCCAAACACTCTCAACCACCCATTGGAACAAACAAACAGCATTTCCGGACCCATGTCCTGTGATTTAACATCCAAAGATTTACACTGACGCTGGAAACAACAAGGTTTTTACACGTTTAAAGAATACACTCGGAGTGGTGACCTAACTTCCAGAACAGCGGCTCCAGACATAACTACGCACCTCGTAGCAAGCGCGCTCGCTTCTAAGCCTGAGTCTGGTAAAAGTGGTTAACGACCTCAGCAATATGCGAGGCAATGAGCAAATTGGTGCTGTGAACGAGTGAACACAATACGGCGTTTAGGCGCCCAAGGGCTGTTCTTGGAACTGCTCCACTGGGGTTAGCGCAGTTAAAGGATTAAAATTGTTCCTCACAGCTTGAAGCGCAAGCATATTGGAGCGTATCTTCATTTTACACGTACATGTTCTTTGCAAACCCTGTTTTACACGTCTTCCGAGGGGATGATCATGAATTTACACAAATCGAACTGAAACCGTGTTATCGATTATTGTAATGCTCGTCCATTTGTAGCTTCTCACTTGCCATTCAACACGTGAAGAACTCGAACTATTTCGCAAAGTTGAAAAGTTGAAAAAGAAATTTTATTCAACCGTCAAATATTTATTCTTATACTTGTCATTAATTATTTAATATATTACTGATAGGTCAATTTCTTAGACTTCTCAGTTTAATGATAGAGAGGAAAACTATTGAGCGATAAAAACAATTATTGTTATGATAAGAATAACGAAAGTGATTATTCGTTACAAGCACTCAGAAAGAAACTTTCAAAGAAATACCTGCTATCTCTCTCTATTAGCCTGTAATACCCCTTTAAAAATACGAAAAAGAAATTGGGACCTATATCAAATATTTCATTTTTGGACTAATGCTTCACTAAAAAAACTCAGACAAGATCTTTCAAATAGAAGCAAGAGGATCGTGTGCGTAGCTCTAGCGCTACTCAGGCTTGTTGGCAGATGGGTATTTTTTCTGTCCAACGTCTTCAGGCTTGGGACTTTTTGCTGCTAGCAACCCTGCATGGTTGCTGGCTGCTGGATGTCCTTTAACAATCTCCGATTCAATTTTTTTTATCAATTTTAACGGAAGAGCAGCCCTGGTTGTACTGCACGTAAATTAACAGCCTTCATTTCTACACGTGTAAAACAATTGTTGTAAAATTAGTGACCGTACAGCTTTTTGAATTTTTGTTAAGGGAGTTTGAACGTACAGGGTGACGCATAAGTAACGAACCCTTTTGAAGGTGAACATTAAAGATTTATTACCACAATATATACTGGATACCTGTAGACAGGATACGACATGTAAATAAACTTTAAGAGTTCCTCAATCGTTTGCAATTAACCCTATCGTTCTACCTTTCATAGTTTATTTATTATTAATTTTTAAAAGGCTGCGTTACTTATGCGCCACCCTCTATAATCCCACTATGAGTTTATAGATACTAGAGTATAATCTTGGATTTTCAGGAACAATAATTCAGGATCGCTGTGTCCAATCTTCTCATGCGGCCATTGTTCCTTTAACGGCAAAAAGCTTTAGATTTGTGGTCAAATTTAATCGCAGTTTCACTGATTAATTTCGAAATCACTCGTTTTTCAAAGGCTAAGTGTATAGTGTTACGTTTAAATACGAATGTAATAATTATCATCTAACCATAACACACAGCATGAAATACACGCATTTTATGAAACTCAACAACAGCTTAGATACCAAAGGCGCAAACTTCTTAGTGTCTAAAACAGTTCTGTTTTTTCAAAAGGCGCTTTCTTCTTTAGTAAAACTAAAGTTCCTTCATTACCCACAGCTATGTTAATTATGGTTAGGTAGCCAAGCTACCGACGCAGCATTGTCTCATTACTTTCTGGAACAAAATTTGAATATTCTAATGTGGTGTCCTCGCAATTCCTTTAGAATCTGAAGCAATTTCTCCCGAGGCACAAACAGTGAGGCGTTGATGAACTTTTCTTTCGAGATGAGCGGGAAATGTATATTGGTTTACAATCGTCATTAAACTTTACAGCTGTTCTTTTGAAAAATAATTTTCTACATCTGCCCAAGTTTGAGATGTTGATCAGAATTAGTAGATGCTGTGTCAATAACCACAAAAATTAGCTCAGTTCTCGCAGAGAAATGGATATATTTCTCACAGCCCATCATTGACTTTTCCCCTGTGTGACAGTATTTTCCCGTTTCTTTTGAGCATTCTTTTTTAGCAATACTAGCGCAAATTACACAGAGAAGGTACAACAAATTTGCATAATAAACGATAAAATCACCTTCTAGACTTGGCTAAAAAAAGCAGAATCACCGTCTATGAGGGGCCAAAATCAGAACTACATCGTAAAGTTCGAGTGACTGCAAAGACGCTTCTTCCATTGGGCACAAGCTTGCAAATTCTTACCAGCTTATCCATTTCAATGGAGCCGGCAAGCTGGCATTAGAGGCTAATCTTGACTTACGGGCCTACGTCGGCCTAAAATCTCCAAAACTTGGACATAACTTAGAATCCAACCACTGCTTTTCGCTCATTCACGCTGATGACAAGGAAAATAAACTGGATCACAAATTTAGAATCTAATCATTGGTTGAAACGTGTACAACAACTAAAATTTCGAGATGGCATTCATTGATTTTGTGAAATACACTTTCTTTGTTTAAGGAGTTGAAGTATTTTATTTTATAGGGGTTTTAGCCCGATTTTACAAATTTAAAGTTCAAATTTCAGCTCTCGTTGCCGACATGAAGGTCACCATCGTGCAGATAGAAATATTTTTCAAAATATCTATGTCACCTGATAAAGTCGTTAAGCCCATTATTATGATACACACACTATCTGTAGCTGCTTCTATTCAGAGGAAGGAAACAACAGTATAGTAAAGTAGTTTTAAAGTAGTAGTAGTTTAAAGCTCCGTTTCCATAACAAAGATGCATGCACAGAGGTAAGAGAACGAACAATTCAGTATGAACAAAGAAGAACGTGAAATCCGAGCACAAAGTGTATTCTCACACATATCTTGCGCATTGAAACACCAAGTTAGGAAGGAAGAGGAAAAAACAAAGAATAGATTGCTGAGATGAATGTATGAAAACTGAGAAGTGTAAAACGTTCACGAGAGACAGAAGCTCTGAAGGCCTATGACCTGGAATAGCCTGAGAGAGTCTCCCCAGACTAGTGAATGGGATAGACGAACCTATTTCACTTCAACCTTTTGTTTATCCTACGCTACCTGAGGGAGGAATCAGCCAGTTGATCTAAGAAAAATCAGCTGAAGTAGACCTTCGTAGAAACTTTGGGAACTTGAACATTTCTACTGGTAACAGCATCCTAATTTTCGGCAAGTAACTCTATGCCGAGGAATGACGAAGATTCCAACAGTTTTCAATGAATTTGTTTCAATAGTTTCCCCAAGGAAGAGTTCACGCTATGTGTTCACGCTAGCACTCAGTGTTTCAATGTTACGAGCGGATAAAATTGACGTACAGAGGCTATACAAACACTGCAAGTCAGCAATTTAAGGATGAAAATTAGATGAGATTAAATAAGTTAGTTTAGATTAGATTATTAGTTAGTTTAAGCCTCCCTATCCGCAACAAAGGCGATCCAAAGAGAGGAAGGAAGAAGGCACCATTTAGTATGGAGTTAAGGGAACGCGGAATCCATGCAGAAAGGGCACAGAAAAAGTAAGATAACAAAGAAGTTCATGAAACAAGATCAAAGTTGAAGAAGAAAGTAGTAGGTGTTGAAAAAACAGGACAGCAGTGAACCGAAAAAAAGTTGGTCCGTAACAAAACAAAAACCTATTCTATTTCAACAAAAGGAAGCCTACCTAACCTTTAGCTCGGGCCCTCACCTTGTCCCCCTGGGAGCGCTAATTCCCATAGATACAATAGTTGTATCCCCCTGAGGGGATAAGTTAGTTTAAGCTACCCTATAACCACTATTATGGTTTTCCAAAGAAAACAAGGAGGAGGGCATCACTTTGTATACAATTAAGGAACGAGAAATATATGTAAAAGCTGTGTTCCCAAACAGATTCCCTGCGCGCTACCAGAGCAAGCTGGAATTGAGTTTGTGAACCAAGGAAAAAATTGATGAATAAAGTACTAGGAGCTGAAAAACAGAACAGCAGTGAACTGAAAAATGATGGTCTATAACAAGTAATAATTATCGTACATGTACTCAGTTTTAACAAAAGAAGCATACCTAATCTTCATTTTGAGACCTCACATCTTCCTTCTGGTTAAGCACAAGAAGGCAGCTGATTGAATTACCTTAACATGAGACATCATTTACGAATAAGCCGTTGCATACCACGAGGAAATTGATGCAAAGACATTTCCAATGTTAAAACAACGACGAGTAAATAATTTTTCGAGCAGGATTATCGTATGTAAGCTGTAAATGTTCAGCTCAAATTGAATGCTAAATTCGTTCTTAATTTTCTCTCTGATGAGCGTAATCCAAAAGAGAACTACTAGAATTAAATAATATCTCGCGCGGCTGAGCATGAAAAGAACGTCAACGTGAACATACCTCGAATTAACCTACTTCAAAACCTTCGGTGAAGTTGGAGCCAGTTTCACGCTATTCTCACACAGCAGACACAACAAACTAAACGCTGCCGTTTTTCATCAAAGCTCAAAAGACAAACAAAAACAAGGTTCTTTCTTTGAAGCGCTTTAGGGCTGCTGCAGCACGCCCATCCTATTGAGGCCAGCAGACAACGCCAATATTTTGGCAGAGGCCTGCAGCAGAGTAAGCAGGTCTTCATTGAGGAGTTCACAGAACAAATGACTCCGTCCGTTATACACGAGACGGCTATTGTACAGGCAGCTCCCGCTGCCCGGCTGTCGCGCCTCCCTTAAATCTCTGCCAACTAATTAGCTTCGACTGTGAGCGGGGAATCTCCTAGATCTTGTGCTGCTGTAGCGTTCCTGCTGTCATCGGAGAAAAAAAATACGTGCATTTGTCGTGGAAATCTTTGGTGTTTCGAGCGATTCAGCTTTGGGTCACACTTAATGTGCCCTAGAAGCAATATGCCTTTTATCTGCTCATGCTTTATTTAGTAAAGACCAAACGTTCACAGTGACTAAATGAAAATACACGCAACGGAAGGAATGGCTTGCCATGTTAATGTACGTATATAAGATATAGCGAAAGCCGAAAATGCCCAGTGGAGCCAACAGTTTTGAAGAAAATTTTTCTCCTCATTTCGAGCCACTGATAACTTGAAAGTGTAGAACAGAGAAGAAATATTTTTATTTAATCAGATAATAGGTTACATGAAGTGATGGACTATAAGGACTTCAGAGACGAAGTTATTTCAGTTTGAAGTTCGTAGTGAGGCGCAGCGGTGGGTCAACTACGGCTTTTATCCTAATTTCTACACGGACTAACCCGTCATTGCAGTTGTCGGGTGCGAAGGTGAGATTTCCGGTGCAATTTATCATGTTTACTCCACCCAAAATTTCGAGTGACGGTAGTTTAGTGGTGCTTCTCACTACTGAACCAAGAAGTTTTTGCACGCACGCACTTCAAAATTATTGTGTTCAAAGCATAAATAAATAACCGTGGTCCAAAATTTCAGTGATTTGCGGTGTAGACCCAACTTCGATTCTCACTTAAACGCAAGTCTCAGCTCAAATCATTCTAGTAATATTTCTTAGGAAAGAGTTCTGTAAACATACACGAAAACAAATCGTGGATCAAACTTACTTAGCACAAGATGTTGATGTCAAATTGGAAGCTCGTACAGAGAACAAAAGGCAAAAATTGTTAAATGGTCTGCAGAATTTACGTCATAGATGATTTTGCTCTCGAACTTCAGTGAGCTCAACAATTATCTTAACACTGACCGCAACGTGAGCCGTCGGTAGTCACGGAGGGGATTTTCATAACGGTGCTGACTGACCAGAAGTCACTCAATTTTCATAAATACTCGATCAGTGTTAAATGAAGGCTCAATCTAGTCATTGTTAGATATTTTCAAAATTACTTTCGACAATTGACTTTACATTTTATATGAATAATTGGACTTCAGTGTTGACCATTGCAGTCAACGTGTTACGGTTGCACAGAACCGCGTATGTACATGACTGCAGTCACACATATACCTGTCATTTTTGAGTTGTAGTCATCCCGAGAGTTCTCGTCCTGCACCTCACAATGTCAAAACTGGCTGTCACTGAGACTATTATTTGGCATCATTACTTTTTGAGTGAAATTTTGATTTTGTCAAAATCCCCGCGTAGTTTTAAGCCACACGCATTGATTTCAATAGTGAACAACACGGAATCAAGAATATCATAGCCTTATCGGGTAAATATAGTAATTCACATGGGTTAAAATTCGTAATGAAAACTATTCGTTGATCCCCCCAAATTAATGCGAGAAATATTTTATTGTATGATTGATTCTTTTTGAAAAAAGTATTATTTCTCACGGCAGTGCATCGAAAGAACGTCAATGGAATCAAACACTATTTGAATTTATTAAAATTGGATTATAACAATTTCATTAAACGGCGAAACAGCACATCTGTATTGAAGGATTTCATCGTCAGTGGTTATACGACCCAACGCTTCTAGATTTTTAGTATTATAATAGACGCTACAAATTTCTTGATAGATTCCAAGACCCTCAACATCGGCCGATACCTCAACAGAACTTGCTCGGATACAACTACAGAAACTACAGAACTCGCACGGCGCAAATAATATCAGTTTTTCTTTTTTTCATAGAAATTTCGTGAAAAAGATTTCTATTTATTCGGCAAGCTAAGGAAGTAAAGACACATCTTTCGTATTAAGAAAACATATGAGCCAATTTGTCATTGCCCAGATAAATATTGATGCAACATTGTGACTAAAAATTCAAAAAGAATTTAACTTTAGTATTCCATTATAATTATTCTATTCACATTCTGCTCAACCGTTCTGCACCAGCGACATGAAAGAGTTTTTGATATTGATTTGCAGTTATTTTCAGCGAGTATTCTCGGAAAATTACGATTAAAGACGACGTGATAAAGCACCAGCCCCGGAAATGGCCTTCGTAAACTTGAGTTACGCACGAGCTAGCCAAGTTTTATACTGCCCTGAGAGTACGTGCTGCGTATTCATACTTTGATTAGAACTGAATTTGCAGGTATTGACGATTAACTCTGAAGGTATCGGTGACTGTAACTTTGAAGGCATCAGGAGGTATCATCGACTATGACTATAGGTATCGTAAACTATAACTGAAGGTATCGTCAACTATAACTCTGAAGGTATCATCAACAATGACTGAAGGTAATGTTAATACGCAATTTTCGGGCAACTTACATGTTGAAAATTACACAGACTTAGAGGAAAAACTTATATCTGTTCTTGAGAAAATTGTTTGAAACATACCATTAAACTGCACTTTTTTTATATATTCAGACATTGATGTTTTCCATGCGAATTGTAGAACTTTCAGTGACGAAAAAGGAAAGTGATTCCACCAGGACATTTCAGCAATGGAACAGAGTTACTAGGAAAGTGGTCAGCTTCCATGCTGGCAGATTTTTACCAGACGATCCCCAGAGATGCTCCGGACGGTTACTAGACGATCCCCAGAGATGCTCCGGACGGTTACTAGACGATCCCCAGAGATGCTACGGACGGTTACCAGACGATCCCCAGAGATGCCCAGTATAAACGCACGGTTGGTCATTCGTGAGAAAAAAGTACAGTAACATATGTAACTGTATTGAGAATATTATACTTCATTGAAAAACAAAATCAATTGTTATTAAATTAGCTCAAGACTCCCTAGCCACAACAAAGGTGATCTCACGAGATCAAAGAAATGGAAGCATTTACGCAGTGTGAAATATTGAAATTTACTGTTCATTTACACAGTGTGAACTCTCCGCAAAAAGTTTGTCCCCAAACAGAATTTCTTGTTCATTGGAATAGTTAGTGAGGAAGGCAGAGAAAGAAAGAAAAGATTAAAAAATAGATAGCGAAGAATGCATGAAAATCGAAAGAATCAGAGTGGCCCCGAAAGGAAAAAGACCAAAAGGCCCATCTATATTTAAGATTACTTAACAGTATCTCCCCTGGGGGCGCCAGTTTATATAGCATAAAATAGACAAACCATACTAAACAAAACATGTTGCATATCTCCCACGTCTCCCCTTTCCCTAACGGGCAACAAAATCAATAAGAAACATACACAACACAAATGAAAAAAATTGCTTGAATATCTTTAAAAAAACACTTCTAAGTATGTGGTTTATGCAAACGTGATCTACTAGACAAAGCCTAAATGCTACGTGATGAACGATTATCAGGATTATCAGGATGAAGCTTGTCTAAAAATACTACAAGATCCAGAAGTAAGCGAAGTTATTAAAAAGGTGGAAAAGATCGTATTATTTCTGTGCACGCTGCATAAATGAGCTCCAGGAACATTTCAGTGAACCTGCATGTCTCTTTAGGTTACAACAACGGAGATCTCATCGAGTTATCTTGTTGTTCAGGGAACGCTCTGTTGTTTACTTCTCAATTACATCCCATTTCATTCATTTTCTCCTTCACCTGAAGTCAGTTTATAGGGTATGGCAGTTTGTTCGCAATAACCTGTGTTTACACATCTCTAGTTGTGTACAATGTGTGCAATTACCTTGTCAATGTCCTTAAATTCTCTGTTTGTATATGGAGATTTACAGCGCATAATGGGTTAAGGCCCGAAACGTTCGTTTTAGTATTGACCACACACAATTTTATCTATGTGGACTTCTTTGGGTTTTGCCCTAAACTTTTCACTGTATGTTGCAAAACGAAGAAAAGGGTGTCTGGAAACACACAGAATTTTTTTTTAAAAATCTGGCGCACGCTTGAGTCAGAACAATTATTAATGAATTTTAGTCGCATGAACACAAATCACGATCTCCTCGCAAGATCTCATTGCTTAAAAAAGCTTTTAAAATTCGAATTGCAGTTATCAGAAACAAATATTGAACACGATAAGGACTTTCACGTAAATTTTTGTATTAGCGAGCAAGACCAAGCTCGATGACCATAATGATGTCACTTATGTTTTGAAAAAATGTAACAGCCTACACCCAGTAGAATGCCTCCCTATGTAGATCTGCGAAACGTGGTAGCGGGAACATAATGGCAAGAGGTTGCTTCGCACATGACGATACGGGACAATTGGACACAATTGACGGAAAAATGAAGAAAACTAAATACCGCAAGGTTGTAGAAGATATGTAAAAATCTACCGGAGAACGGGAGCTTGGATTTGAATGATGTTCCAAGAAGACAATGTGCCCAGGTAATTCAAAAATATGGTTTAAAAGCCGGGATATCAAGAAACTGAGGCATGGCGAATCACAAGGTTCAAATTGGTTAGCAAAGTTCATTAATAAAATTATCGCGTCAGATCCACTCATGGCGATCAGCCAGCCTTAATAAATTGTAGATGTTCACCAGAGAAGAATGGCCTACTACTTCACTCTAATCTCACTAGGACTTGGCAAAAACAAGAAGCTACCAAAGAGCTGTAACTGCTAGTGAAGATGCTGTAATTAAATATTATATATTAATTTTTTTAAGTAAGTAAATCATCCTTTTACCATGTACACATTTACAAAAATGTTTAATGAATGCCATTTAAGTGATAAATATTCCAGCTTTTATCCTCTTTTATGTTTGTAGTAGTTGATCGTATACTTTGTTTAGTTTTCATGATTACGCGTTTTCAATCAATGCTTTAAAAAGAGTTATTTTCGTTCAAATACTTGTTTCACCTCTTTGTCATGGGCCATACGATGAAGTACATTCTTCCGAGCTCTACCGTACGAACAGAGGGTATATAGTTTTGAAAAAAATGAGCTATCCACATGCATATGAAACTCTGACGCAGAAAGCCCATTCTTGATTAAAACATACACGACTTTCAAAGCGTTTCTGAGTTGACGGTATCTCATTTGCTGTGTTATATCAAAAAGGCAAATTCAAGTCCACAAGGAACTGCGCATGTCTGAGCATTGTGGTGTGTTGTCGAATGCAAGCTGGTGCACGGGCGTCTCGAGCGGTAACGAGTTTCTTCGAACACTCAGTACGAGCGCCCTATTAATTTCAAAGAATAAATTAATGCCTCCGATAGCGCCGAGTGAAGGATTGATGGCAGCCCTCGGAGGGGCGGTGCCCTTGCCTCATGGCTGGCAAAAAAATTAATGCAAAAAGGGGAGTTGTTCCCCAGTGTCTTCTTCAATGATACTTAAAATTTTTTCATAAAATGCAATGTTATGAGATACGCAGGTGAATCTCATCAGAAGCTGTCGAGCACGTGAAGAAAAAATGTGAATGTAGATTTTCTTTTACAGATAAGGTGCAAGAATTGAGTGGCAGGTTATAACTAAAGATTAAAACATTTGGAGTTACTCGTGTGTCGTGGAAAAACAATTAGCGCAGCAGAAAATTTTGAATAAAATAACTTTCTGTCGTGAAAATAGTTGTGGCATTACTATGCAATTGAATTATCTGTCAATCGTTTTCACTATGTGTGTAAAATGATTCATTTGCGACGCATTTTATTTCGTTTTTTTTCTTGACAGTATAATTTTGTTTACGCATCTTAATTGATTCAGATTAGAATGTTAGTTAAAGTCTCCTTAACGGCAACAAAGGCGTTCAAAAAAGAGGAAGGAGGAAGGCACCATTTACTGTGGAATTACGGGAACGCAGAATCTATGCACAAGGTACATAGAAACTGAAAGTTGAGAAGGAAGTTCACGAAACAAGACAGAAGTTGAGGAAGAAGATAGTAGGTGCTGGAAAACAGGACTGTAGGGAACCAAAATAGATGGTCCTTAATGTAACAAAAAACATTTTATTTCACAAGAAAGAAGGCCTACCTAACTCTCAGCTCAGGCCCTCACCCTTTTTCCCCCTAGGAGTGCTAATTCTCATAGAGACAATAGTTGTATCCCCCTGAGGGGTGCATCATACATTGTCATTCGTAGATTGAGAACCAGCTAAGTTCAGAGAAAAATTGTCATTGATGGTAATACAAATCATGTTTCAACATGAGAATTCTAACAAAACTTTTTTAATAACTGCCATTTTATACACTCATCCTCAACTGCTTGGGAATAGATAACATTTCCGTCGTCAACTGCCATTTCCAACAATTGCTATCAATGGAAAAGTGGTAAATCAAAGAAACTGTTTTTTTCAACATTGCTAGCATACACAGCAAGATGCTGGATGGCAAAGTGGTAAATCACAGAAATTCTATCAAAATCTGACTTTTCCGACAAAGCTAGCACAGTAATTTATGCAACAAGCCGAGCAGCATCAAACTTCTGTTTACATGAACCCATTCATATAATACGACTCGGCTCCTGTAACAAGCAGGGAAACAAGAGAAGCCCCCACTTACAGACACACACACACACGCAATAGTTCACGCATCTACCAACAAAGGTCGTCAAGGAGCGGAGTGATACATTGCCTAGGCTCTTTTAGATTTGGTGCGGGCAAAAAGCTTCTGACAAACGATGCTGTAAAGCAGTGACTGCCGAAAGCTTTATTTTGTGACCGTTGTATGGGACTGTCGTAAATGTGCCCCTTTTTATTCTCAAGCATTTGCTGGCAAGTGAGTCCCTCATTGCAAGATGCAATTCTCGCTTTCTCAGGCTCAGGGAGAGAAAAGTTCTTTTCTGCCAGCGCGAGTCGCATCACTGGCTTCAAATTAATTCTCTCCTAAGACCTCATTTGAGCATCTCCTGCAGAACTTTACCCTCAATGTTTTCTTTCCATCTCACGTTCTGAATTTATCTCAGGTTCTGTGCTTGTTTCGCGATGTTTCATGTCATGATGTTTCATGTCAAGATGTTTCAAGGCAGGATGTTTCATGGCAGGATGTTTCATGTCAAGATGCTTCGTGTCAGGATGTTTCATGGCAGGATGTTTCCTGGCAGGATGTTTCATGGCAGGATGTTTCATGTCAAGATGCTTCATGGCAGGATGCTTCATGTCCGGATGCTTCATGGCAGGATGTTTCATGGCAGGATGTTTCATGTCAGGATGTTTCATGGCAGGATGTTTCATGTCAGGATGTTTCATGGCAGAAGGTTTCATGGCAGAAGGTTTCATGGCAGGATGTTTCATGGCAGGACGTTTCATGGCAGGACGTTTCATGGCAGGACGTTTCATGGCAGGACGTTTCATGGCAGGACGTTTCATGGCAGGACGTTTCATGGCAGGACGTTTCATGGCAGGACGTTTCATGGCAGGATGTTTCATGGCAGGATGTTTCATGGCAGGATGTTTCATGTCAGGATGTTTCATGGCAGGATTTTTCATGGCAGGATGTTTCATTTGAACATCTATTGTGCCTAGATGCTTGATGTCACGAGCTACATACGTTGCAGATCTCTTCTGATACCAACGCATCCTAGTCTAAAGGCATGAGGTGAGCATATGACGGTTTTCTAAATATTTGAGGCATAGTCAGCGTGATATTTGGTTCACGCATAAAGCCAGCCAATGTGCTTTACGCCTCTCCCGAACACTTAAATGGGAGTAATATAGCTTGATAATTTGTCTCAGGAAATATAAGGTAGCTGTTTTACATGGTGATGCGCAAGAAACTAGTCCGAAGCTGATAAATTTCACTCTAAAAATCAGTTGGTGTGAGAAATTGAATCGATAACCAAGGAAAGGATTTGTTTTTAATTTTAGTTCCTGGCTGGGATAGTTATTTTTTTTTTAGGGAGTACGTATTAACATTAATGTTAAACAGCTATTATGTTCATAAGCGAGAAATAGCTCCCAAAAAAGATCTTAGGATTCATGCAATCAAGCTCGTCTAATGTAAGTATTGAGACTATTTGATGCATTATATAAAGGCTGCAAGTTTGGTAGCATAACGACCAATTATTTACAAACATAACAATCAGTTTTTTCAGAATATAGTGATGTGCTTTTCGGTAATCTATCAACTAGTTATTTAGTAACTCAGGGATAATTTTTTTACTAACATAACAACTAGTTATTTAGGAACAAAGCAATCTGTCTTACAGCGTCATAGCAACCAGTTATTTACCAACAACGAGGAACTCGATGGCAGTTATTCAACAAAATAAAGAGCGGTATTTTTAGACGTTGATTCGTTTCTTAAAGATAGTTTTAGCGGCAACAATATAAAGACCAGTATTTTTGAACGTTGATTCGTTACCTAAAGATCATTTTTGTTTGCCCCTCCCCCTTGGTACGAGGGCTGCCCCACAGAAAGAGAAGGTTCTTAGAACTAGTGCACTCGGGCTCGGTTGATGTTAACACGTGAATATCAGACTTGCACGTCTTCCATGGCGTCGCAGAAACCTTGGAGTCAATTTTCGCTCTTAAGTTCATGAGGAGGGTCAAGATGTGAACCCTCTCACTTGAAAATTTTTGAAAAAGAGTTTTAAATTTTGAGGCAACGAGTAGCACACGCAAAGAGGCCACATTATATCAGTTAAACAAGTGTGCCTACATTGATCGATGTAATAACTAGCTTGGTCCGACTCAGGCCTGTTTATTTGACGGGTATCAGATTTGTAGCATCATAAAATAAATGGTTATTGATGAGATCTCATTTCTTTCAGAACACGTACTGGCTTGGCCACATATTAGGAACGCTATTGCTTATATTTGTTATTTGCTATAACAAATTGCACGCATCTATAAGTGCGTTAGAGCAGCAATGACGAGCTGAACATCTGTTATTTCTTCATATATGTGCATTTTACTGGAGTGCAAGTATGCTGAGACCACAATTATTTTCATTATGTTATAAAGGATCGGCTTGAGAATTTCTGCTAGCGGTCAAGTGCTCTACGATAAACAACCAAATCCCGATGAAAACACGACTGTTTTGACCGTAGTAATGAGTGAGGGAGTGAATTTATCGTGCCCAAAAGCAAAGGCTTTCAATTAAATGAAAAAGAAGGCCGTAAAACTGAAAAAGGTAAGGCGACAGAACTATTTCAAAGATCTAGAATTTATGTTAATAAGGTGCGAGGCTTTTTATTCCGTATTTCGTTTGGCTTCCTGTTCAACCTCTCTTAAAGCACGGCAAACATTCATGCACTAGATATAATTACACCTGGTAATTGCACCTGGGTGAAGCTTGTAATTACTCCGGACAATTTTACGAAGAATTACACCGTGTAATTTTACGAGGAAAATATTTCGACGGTAAACAATTTTTTCAAGTCATGATTTTAAAAAGGGTAAATTAAATGTGTTAATCGTTTTTACATGTTAGGTGATTTTCTAAGAAAAGCTACAATGGTATACAATTTGTAGATGGTCAGCGAACATAAAGATAGCATGACAACTGCATACATTTTTTACACAGTGAAGGGTTTTATACAAAAAAACAAAATGGGCAAAGAATTTTTTCCACTTTATACTGCTCTCAAGCAAAATAACCCATGAAAGTAATTTTCAGCAGTTTCTACGAGTGCTCCGTAAAATAACCATGATGAAAAAATATTCCCCAATGAACAACGCTTTGTAAATTTACTGTGGATAACAATTTCATCCACTGAACAGCGCTTGCTAAATTTATTGCAGAGAAGAAATTTCCCCAGTGAACAGTGCTATGGTAATTCTCTTCAGTGAAGAATTTCTCCTACTCAATAGTGCTATGCAAATTTACTGTAGTGAAAATTTTCCCCCAGTGAACAGTACTATGTAAATTTACTATGGTTTATAATTTCCCCCAGTGAACAGAACTATGTAAATTTAATACAATGAGGAATTATCCCCAGTAAGCAGCGCTATGTAAATTTCCCATAGCGAACAAATTCTCCCAGTAAAAAGTGTTGTAAAAATTTACTATGGTGAAGAATTTCCTTTAGTGAACAGTGCCGGGTAAATTTACTGCAGTGACGAATTTCCTAAAGTGAACAGTGATGTGTGAATATCCCACAGGGAAGAAATGCCTTCAGTTAACAGCGTTAGTTAAAATTATATTAGGAAAAATTTTCGTTAGTGCACAGCGCCACGAAAATTTACTACAGCGAAGAATTTCCGTAGGTGAACAGCGCTATGTAAATTTTCTATAGTGAAGAATTTCCTCCACTTAAGAGTGTTGTGTGAATTGACAACAGCGAAAAAAAATTTCCGGCTGAACAACCCGCGAAGGCGTAACAAGGTAACAACTCTGCACCGCACTCACCTGGCGCCGGACACATTGCCGCACAAGATGGGGTCGCCTCTGTTCGGGTGGTTGGTGCCGTTCTCGAGGTACCAATGGGACATGTTCTGCACGTACCTGCAGACGGGCGCATAGTGTTACTTCAGCCAAATTATTTTAAAGCCTTAGTCTAAGTGCTCCAGTGGTACTAATTTAAACGCTAACGCTTAGTCTAAATGCTCCAGTGGTATGAATTAAAACGCTAACGCTTAGTCTAAATGCTCCAATGGTATGAATTCAAACGCTAACACTTAGCCCAATTGCTCCAATGGTATAAATATAAATACAAACACTGAATGCAAATACTCCAAAGACACTGAATAATAATGTCATAATTTAAATACAAATACCGAGAGAAAATCATTCAAAGACATTATTATTATTATAATATAAGAAAGTTTCAGCCTCCCTTAACCAAGACAAAGATGTTCCAAGAGAGGAAGGAGGAAGGCACCATTTAGTATGGAGTTGAGGGAACGTGGAATCTATGCACAAGGTGCACAGAAACAGGAAGCTAAGAAAGAAGTTCATGAAACAAGAAAAAGTTGAAGAAGAAAGTAGTAGGTGCTGAAAAACAGGACAGCAGTGAACCGAAAAAAGATGGTCCGGAACAAAATAAAATCTATTCTATTTCAACAAAAAGGAAGCCTACCTAACCTTTAGCTCGGGCTTTTACACAGTCCCCCTGGGAGTGCTAATTAATTCCCCTTGAGTAGTTAAAGACATTAATTTAAATCTAAATAGTAAGTACAAATACACGAAAGACATTAATTCAAAACCAACACTAAGTTCAATTACTCCAGTTAAATCATTCAAACAGTAGAAGAAGGTGCAAACATATTCAATTGCGGGAAAACAAAGTTTGAAAAATAATGCGTGAAATGTCAATTTTTTAGACACGGAAGATGAAGTACGGTAACACAAGAAAGCCTTTATTGAAAATTTTTCTTTTTAAAACAAATAATATTATCAAGCATACAACCTCGGTAGTGGTTACTGCGATAACAGTATCTTAATAATGGACTTCATGGCTTGCGTTTATACGTAGAGGGGGTGTGAATTCATTCAAATATACGTCAGAATATTTATATATAAGTTGAAAGGTCATAAAATTCGCTGGCATTCCTTGGGAAGGCAACGAACGCTAAGTGCATCGTCCTCCATTCGTAAGCAACGGCATACTAGAACATTGTTTTACGATAATTTTTTTTTCGATTTTAACCTTAACGTAAGTTCCATAGAATCCTAACCGCGCAGGAAACAAACTAACTTCATGTATAAGAAGTGCATCTCATTCATATTAATCTGTTCGCTCGTAACCAATTCAATTCCGTCCTCTGGGTAAAGAATACTCATTCGGAATAAAATACAAACTTTTCTGTACACAACCTAGCGTCCTCAACACCATTATCAATACCGCCTAAGAAATGAATGCAATATACTACAGCTTAGTCGAGGGGCAAATAATCTCTCAGATCAAATCGTCGAATAAATGATAAGAAATTCGCATAGCAGCTTGTAGCGAAACCATTAAGGCAGTTCACACGTTGTAGTTCTGGTTTTGGTTTCTGGAGATTTGATATTGGGAGGAGCGAGGGCTGCAGCTTTCGGAGCGCATACAAATTGTCCTTTATGCCCACAACAAGGAACCAGCAGGGAGGGCTGCGCGGTCTCTGCATCTGACTCTACGGCCGCGCGGTTAGGGCTTGTCTACAATTTGAGTAAATTAACGGAAATGGGTTGCAGGTTATTTCGATTTCGATCCCAATGACACGTTAACAGAAATTAAGTACCGATGTTAGATTAGATCCGGTAAGGTGGTCTAAGCCTCCTTATCTACAACAGAGGTGTTCCGAAGAGAAGGAGGAAGAAGGCATCATTTAATGTGCAGTTAAGCGAACGAGGAACCTGTTCGCAAAGTGTATTAGCATACAAGATCCCCTCCGCATGAAAAAATGCTTGGAAATGTATTTTTTGAAACAGGAAACAAGTTCAAAAAGAAAATATTAGGTACTGAAAAAAAGACGATAGCAAATCAAAATAATAAGGTTCGTAACAAAACAAAAACCGTGTTCTATTTACACGAAAAGAAGGCCCATCTAAACTTCTGCTCGGGACCTCACCTCTCTCTTCTGAAGGCGCCAATCGCCATAGATTCAATAACTGTTTCCCTCTTAAGGGAATCAATAAAATAAACAAGTGTACGAAAATCTAACAAGCGTTCGCTGGATTTACAAAGTTAACAACTCCCAGCACTACTCACTTATGTACTAATAGCAACAGATAGGGTATCAGAACATGACAAAGACTTCACAAACTATTAACGCAGAAGTACTACGGATGTGTAAATAAGTCACTTCAGTCCTTCTTTCCGGGAGTAAGAATGAAATCACCACTATCAACACATTCCCTTTAATGAAGTTCTGAACCCGCAATCCAAGGTTTCTCTTGATGAATGAATAACCCGTTTACGCAGCAAGTTGCTCGGACACCACACACTTCGTAATAATTTCTGATACCCCATAACCCACGGCGCTCCCTTCATCTGCGCTGAACGCAACGCCTCGCACTGCAGGCTGTCTGGGGGGCATTTATTGCTGTGGGATTGCTTGCATAATCTCGTGCCTCTCAGATGCCTGCAAATGTGCTCTCAGTCGTAACGAAAGTCTCAGAATCGTAATTGGGTTATTTATTTCCATTTGTCACGCTATTCGCTATGAATCTCCATCATCAATGCATTTTATAATTGAAGAGCATATATTTATGCTAGCTTGGCCGACCAACAATACAAGATCTGTTTTAAATGTGTTTTTTTTTGCATTCGGAGTGTAAAATTAGTGTATTTGATCCCAGGAATCAACCCACGGTCTCAGTTTCCAGTTTTTTATTTAACGAGTTCGCTTGTACTCAAATTGATCAAGTTATGAGCACAATCTCATTCATTCGTTCATTTCTAGATACGTAGCAGGTTAGGTGAAGTTGAAAAGGATTTTCATTCCTTTGTCGCTAAAACCAGACTCCGCTGGACACGACAGAGTTGGACGTCTCAGCTCGAGAGTTTACTGCGAAGTTGCCACCTTCAGAATGGCAAGGGAGGTATTGCGTGGGCTGAGCACTCTGATACATGCTCAACTTCAGGCGAAACCTCTTGTGAATTACCTCACCAAAATTGAGCTGTAGCGCATGAGTTGGTATACATGCGTGCAAACTACGTACGTTGACGATTATCATGCTTGAACTTTGAGGTCAATCCCACCCTGGAGATTCCTAATCACTGCGTCATAAAAATTCAGCGATTGTAGAAGCAAATACATACGCTCGGCTGAGATAAACCAAACTGAATAAAACAGCTGTCTTTCACGATTTTAGGGTAAGGAGAAATTCTGCGTATTGCTCAATTCCATCAAGTCATTGTGTCTTTTTTGAACATCGTTAACTTTTTGAAACTATTCGTGAGTACATACTTAAATTTCACGTTTATTTTTCCTCTTTCTTTCCCAGTCAGTAGTTGCAGGCTCAATGAAGTGTGAATCATAAGTTTTGATATCGACAGGAGACTTGAGACGATATGCTTCGGTGACCAATGACAGCTTCTCCTTCTTCCTACTTGATAAGGACCAAACAAAAATACTGCATCGTTTCCCAGTACGGTAACCATTCTATGTAGCACACTTCTATTACCTCTGAAGTATACAAAGGATCTAATATTACAACAGATCCTCTACATTCGATTGGGAAAGCATGGCTAATTTACTACAGCGAGAGAGAAAACATTTCATGCTTGGATCAAATGACTGGATAATTATCCATTCCTTCCCATTAACATTTTGCGTTAGCTCAAATATGCTTTCTACAGCCATTGAGATGAATGTGCATTTTGCAGCCTCGCTGTCCGCTGACCAGACAAAGATGGGGCAAATTGCCTCTCCAAGCAAGGCAAACGGTATAAGAACTTAGCATAAACCAGCAATAGGACTAGAGAAGCGCGCTAAAAACATTGCTTTGCGTTAGCCATGGTTCAGGAGCGACACTCATTAGGTAAATAGATTCCCTAAGGACTCTCTTAAAGTTAAGTAAACGTCAGCTGTTAGAGACGGTGAAGGCGCTTCTTACGCTGACGAATTTGGTTCTAACTTTTGCTTGATATTCTTCGCACGACAGTAACCTCGTAAAATATTCCTTTCGTAGTGGCTTCATGATAATACAGGACTTCAATCTCGATACAATACAACTCTGCAAATGATGGTGAAAATTTAGCTACGCTAAAACGCATTCGATATCGAGAATTTGAACGAACAGGCATATGAAATTGATTGTTGTTGAGATCATTGAGGTCGTTGGACCATAGAATGTGATATCTAGCATCAAAAGCATCTAGCTCCTAATTTTGGATTCCAGAAGTATATGCCTGTTCGTTCATGCCAGAAAATGAGTTTGTGCTATGGACGTCTTTAGTAATTTCGAATAAAATGAACACATGGTCCCTCACCCTGCAAACCGATGAAATTCAGCTGGAAATTTGGAGTTAATTCAGTTTCAGACGTAGAGTAGCAAACGCGGTTATGGGCATTGATTGGTATTTGAGCATTCAAGAATGCCAATATCAGCCACACCTCACGGACTCCCGACGCTCGAGAGACGGTAAATCTGCTCAACGGGGGAAAATCAAATCATCGCTTTTTGGTAAGGACGCAAACGTGATCATAACCTACAGCAATGATTTCTATTTTTTTACAAATAAAGTCACGTATATTAAGTTTGAACTATTCACGTTCACTAGAGAATATTTGCTTCAGAGTTTAGATTCTATTAGTCATCACATGAAGAAATAAATTGAAGTGAGATAAACAAAGGCACAAACGAATCGAAATCTCGCTAGTTCGAGCAGGGTTGCTGTACATATTTATGTTTTTAATGACACAAATTTTTCAGTACAGATAATTTCAAACAAAATTTGAGAAACATGCAGCCGAGGTCGTTGGATGTGACAACCTTGAGTTCAAAAGCATAAAGTCAATAATTTTGGGTTCCAAAGCATAATTTAACTCGCACGTATTAGAATTCCAGCGTTGTTGTGTAGCGGAAAGATTAACCATGGCTAACTCAACCCAGTTGGGAACGCACACACTGCTCGAGTCTTGCTGTTCGAGTCGAACAGCAAGTAAGAAAATGACCAAGTACCATAAATCATTTCGCTGAACCATGGTACTTACTCATTAAACACTAGCGTAAGGCGTAAAGCAAGACTTATTATCCAGAATGTTCAACTCATTCTATCTCTGAGGATGTCATTTTTGATGCTGAACAAACGTCCAGTCTTTGAAGCTATGTTCCGAAAAACAATGCCTCAGCATATTTGGATGCAAAAGTGCCAGCATTTCCATTTGATATGCAAGGCTTAGTTCCAAAATAGATGGGCAGAAGTGGAGAAGCGGGCCAGCAGAACTCGGCCAGGCGGACAATCAATGTTAGTAAACAAAGGCAGGGGCCGCTTGCCGCTTCGCCGACGCTCGCGACTGCTTGTGAGGGGCGTAGGGGCCGTGCTTCCAGTCACCTGTTTGTTTGTGTAGTAGTGTTGCCAACACACGACGTCCATTATACGGCACGTTTACCAGCTACGTGATAGTTTATACCCAGTCTAACTTGTTTGCCGGAGCATCTATCAATTTAGCCGTCTAGGCTAGGCTAAAATCATAGATGCTCCGGCGAAAAAGTTAGACCGGGGAATGGCAGTTTATTGCTCGCATCTGGTATTGTATCTACATTTACTGTATTTACAATTGAGTAGGCAAAGGTGTGTCGACATGCAGTAAGCCTGCACCTGAAGCAGTAGCTGCCCGTATTCAAGATATGCGTGCTGTCTCAGAGACTGGATGCATATGTTTTCTTCAATTCTTGCAATCATATGAAGCAATTCTAGCATTCATCAATTTATATTTACTCTGAATATATCAATACTTTGGTTCTGATAAGTTGCCCACACCAAATGATTTTCAAAACCAGAAGAACAGAGTTCAGGAAGAGTAGAAAATTTTCGTCCTTGCGACGCTTTTGTACGTCTAAGCTATAGGAACTGTAGTAAGATTTGGCAAGAGCTTGTGAAAGCCAGAAAATGGGCAGCCTCTTGGTATAAGAGGCGGTATTCATGATCCCAAAACAATTAATTTCATGCAGGTAATTGTTGTCTTGAACTTGTGTCTATATATAATTTTTTATAGGTAACAATTTTGTGGGTAACCTTACAGTAAAATTGTATTCTCTTCAGGTTTGATAACATAACATACTCTGCCTTGTGCGCTTAACTCGTCCTATGTTAGCTACATAAGTATACCAGGTTATAATTGATGTTACTTGAGAATTCGTCTGTCTCGTGATTTGTTACCTCGTTGCTTGTTTGGTCACAATGCAAACAGTGTTCAGCCTGGAAGGTATTGAGTGCATTCCTGTACCATACTCGTAACAACGTACATGCTTTTATGAATCTTTCAATTATTAATCATGAGTAAGCGCTGCTTTGAAAACGAGACAAAACATTTGACCATGAACTAAGCAATGTAATTGGAAGAACAGAATTCACTCTCAAGCCCAAGCAGGGCGTTGAAATTTGCTCCAATGACATCACGAGATTAGAGGTTTATTTTAGGAGTGAAAGAGTCACTCGAACTCTCTATGAAAGAGCCGTCCAGACGGAAACACTTTAAAAAGTTTGGCCTGAGAAAGTTCGCCTCTTCCTGTAACTTCTGATGAAGGTTGACTTCTGAGCTTTCTTTGATGAGCTTTAATAGATCGGAGATTAATAGATCGCTCTGGTCTAGATTTATTGCTAGGCTGAGCTTATGGAGACCATAAAAGCCTAAAATGATCTTCACTAGATCACTTCAGCTCGAATTAATTAGCAGGACTTACAAAGCTTTTATTTTTAATTTGTGTGATCCACTGCAGCGGATATTGATCTATTTAAATTAAACTACGATGAAAAATGTGTAGCATGACACGTTGTGATGGCCATAAATACTTGCACTAGTCAATTGATTGATCGATGATAAATTAGTTCTAGCCTCCCTTTACCACTTGCAACATAGGTGTTCAAAGAGAGGAATGATGAAGGCACCATTTAGTATGGAGTTAAGGAAATGTGAAATCTATGCACAAAGGGTGTTCCCGCAAAGGATCCGGTACTCATAGAAACAGTAAGATATGAAGGAAGGTTATGAAACAAGATAAAATTTGAAGAAGAAAGTCAGAGGTACTTGAAAAAACAGGACAGCAGTGAACCGAAAAAAGATGGCCCTTAACAACAACAAAAAACTTATTTCAACAAGAAGAAGGCCTGCCTAACTCATAGCTCAGGACGTCACATTTTCCCCATGGGAGCGTTAATTACCATAAATTCAATAGTTGTATCCCGCTGAAGGGTTGTAGCTACTCAAATGGAAGTTATTTTAACGGTATTTGTCATTTTACCCCATCATGTAATCACAATTCGCCATTTTACCACAATGCATTCATTCTAAGGGTGCAAAAAAAATGGTAACTACTTTTCTAACATTTAAATTACTTGATTACTAAACCGAGCCACTACGGTTATGTAGTGAAATATCTTATATCTTACAATTATGCAATGTGTTGCTAGGCTAGTTTGAGGAAAAAAAGCTGCGACAGATCGTTGGAATGTCAGACCGTTGAGGCCTGTGCGCGTAGGCGTGAGAACGAG
>JACJUY010006786.1:32532-48429 GCA_014220935.1 Platorchestia sp. MABIK
AGAGCTGCAACCGTAAAACCTTCATTCATATGGTGTAAAAATATACAGCCTAGAAGGTGCTGTTCTATTTGCAGCTCACAGTTTTTTCACAGTCTTTCAAGCATTTCGAATATACCGGCAAGTTAAATTGATGGAATATTACAAAAAAATACTGGAATCCTAAAAATACTGGAATGATCTTGTCGATGAAGTTTTTGACAGTTGAAGGAGTCATGGAGAGATCGAACGAATCGTGACTCATTACACTTGTGGCTCACGTTATCATTAAAGTTCGTCAACCATCACAAATTTGGTAACAAATTTTCTTTTTCAAAGCGCTCAATCCCTTTGAGGATTTCAGTAAGATTTGATCAAGGCGAAAAATTAAATTTCAAAACAGTTTAAATTCTCCATTTATAAGTGGCGAATTGCGCTTTAGGAAAAAATTCTGGATCTCGGTAACTCTCAGTTCGGAGGATTCATTTTGTGCATTTAAAACTGTCATTCATAGTCAAGATCTCTCGTTTCCCAGAGAGACACGAATCACCAAACATCAATTCAATATAGCGACAATATTGTACAGCAACGCCTTCAAGATACTTCCGGCTCGTGAGATAGCGTAGCACAAAATGAGAAGTCAATGAACTTCGTTCGAGAACGGAGTAAATTCTAAGAATCCCAAGAAGCAAACCTCGCAGTCGAGTTTGTAGGTTGTTTCGGGTGTCCAGCCACGATCTGCAGCGACTGCAATTTAATTACAAGGCTGCTTCACCGCTTTTTAGGACGGGGGTCTAATTTATGGCCAATTATATTGTAACGCGAGCTGGAGCAACTCATTCGGACTCAGGGCTGGATTTCTACACGAGGCCACGTGCGCAATATTCACACAAAAACGCCATATAAATGAAGCAGGCGTGCCCCAAGCGGGCCGCGCTAATGCTGCCGGATCTTGAGGCTGCTGCTGCGGTGCTTTTTAATTCGCTGTTGCTAAGTTTTCAGTCCCTAATAATATCCCCTAACGGGTTTTGTATCGTAACAGATATTATTGGACTCAGTTGATGATGGGTATTTCCAAACAAGTATTATTTCAATAAAGGTATGGCAGCAAGCTATATTTGGAGCGCTGGCGGGGCTGGTGTGGTCACGAAAAAGAAGCTACAGGAAATAGCTTCCCCAAAGTGAGAGTAGTGATTTCAGTGTTAAAAACGAGTCAAAAAGGTCATTTAAGGTATACAAATTTTGTGAGTCAATTACAGTTGTATTCATGCTTTGAAATTACCAGCAAAATCGTTAAGCATATCCCGACTATTGTTTTTCTGCTAGAGAGGCTTGGAAAGGTTTCAGTCGTTAGAAAGGGGGTCCTGCTTATATTTAGGCTAGTTGCCTCAGCTTATTTAGTTACGTAAGATGTTGCTCCCGCATCAATAAGCACCATGCTTTGGTAGAATTGTATACTTGTGTTGCCAGGTAGTTCATTCTTTACATTCTTCGAGTGTGTGGTTTATGCGTCAGTCGAAGAGGTAGCCGTACTTTTCAAAAAAGGACGTCTTTCAGTTTTAAGCCATCGTGGGATATTAAAGCAAGGGTCAGTTCTAAACTGTTAGGCCGAATAAAACAATCATAGCAAATCTTTACGGCGATCATTTGCTTAATTAGAAAGTCGATTCAGTCTAAAAGCGACCCTCTCTGGTCAACAACATGGGTGTTCTGCTTCGTTAAGATGTCAGTTTTGTTACGATGGTTCGTTACGATGTCAGATCAACTCCGATAATTTCTCTTGGACGAGCTAGCTTGTGAAAAGTTTTTCCTTATTGGTTTCTCCTGACTTTGCTCCATATGAAAAATGATTGTTTGCGGAACTCCAAAACTGTTGGAATGTCTGAGATAGATCGAGAATGAAGAGATTCGAAATAAATTGAAATCACTTTGTTCGAAATAGGACAAGTGTGGTCTTGAAAAGGTTTTTGACTTATTGGATACAGTGCCAGAAAGAAATGGAAATTTATTTCTTTGTAAAAATCTTCCTTGTCGTAGATTTTCTCCTCCATATTCAACTCTATAATCAAATAACATTTATGTTTATTCCGGCGCGACGTAACGCACCCGCAAATCAGGACATCACTGTGAAAGGAAAAAGCTTCGTAGATGGCATTCTTTCTTAAGAAAACAACAACTACACCTGTGTTAATTTCCATCAAAATTCAGAATCATTAACTATTGCAGTCCTTTATCTATAATTGTCCTATTTCGAAAACAAATTCAATATTTATCAGAGTAAAAGGTTATACAAGCTGATGTTTAATTCGAGGTCATGATGGAAGTGCACCTCATAAACAAATGATGGAAAATTAATATTTCAAGCCTCATTTTGTATAGATCACGATTTTTTGCTGAATTATTAACACAGACAAAACAAGATCCAATACGATCACTACCTGTTCAGATATGTTATGAAAGCATTAGGGAAATTTATAAATCGTTAGGAAGCCAGATTTTTCGGATCTTAAACTTTCGAGATGAATCGTGGAGGATGATATGAATTTGACAATTTTGATCATCTCCAAATGATCTTCTGCAGCGAATTTACCTCGAGCAAAAATTTGTTTGGTCATGATCAGTAGACTCTAGGCTGGTGCCTGTGATCACTATGAGCTGACGGAAAACATTTGCTTGAAGAACTTGGGAACGAAGTTCGCCGGTACCTTAATCGATAGATTATAAGTTAGTTTTAGCCTTCCTTACCACAAAAAAGATGCTCAAAGAGAAGAAAGATGAAAGCACTATTTAGGATGGTGTTACGGGAATGCGGAATCTACGCACAAAGGGTGTTTTAGCACAAGGTACCGTGTGCATTGAAACAGTAAGTTAAGAAGGAAGGTTATGAAAAAAAGAAAACCGCTTGAGAAGAGTCGGATGTACTGAAAAACAGGGCAGCAGTAAACCGAAACAAATGGTCCTTAACAAAAAACTTTCATTTCGATAAAAAGAAGACCAACCTACTTTTAAGCTCAGGACCATACATTTCCCCCCTGGGAGAGCTAATTCCCATAGATTCACTAGTTGTACCTCCCTGAGGGATCGCCTGTGCCTCAATCACACACAAAAATTAGCACACACAAAAATTAGCTTGTGTAACAAAGTGAGAAAAGTAGGTCACGCGCACAAAGTGTGTACAAGTGTCTGCATGTCTTACTCTTAGTCGATATGATAGGGCGAGATAACATTGGTGACAATTCCTGGCCGTTTAATTGGTCCTGTACTTCTGTCGAAGGTAATGAATCAAGATAAAAGTTGAAGAAGAAAGTAGTAGGTGCTTGAAAATTGAACCGAACAATAGATAGTCCTTAGCATTACAAAACATTTTATTTCAACAAAGAGATGGGCTACATAACTCTCAGCTCTGGCCCTCACGTCATCCTCCTGGGAGAGCTAATTCTTATAGATACAATAGTTGTACCCCCTGAGGGGAGTGCGAGCGGCAAGAAGGAACGCCAACAGCTCGGTGACGTGCTTGTTGAATCCTGCGTCACGCAAAATTACATCCATAGGAACAAATTTCCATCAACTGTCGCGCTGGTCTGCTTTGCATGTGGCTGCTAGCACTTCGCCTAGCTGGGGGTCGCAATGTTTGATTCTAACTTTACAGTATTTGACAGATTTCTTTTGGACTAATTGGGGAGAGTGAAACTTAATTTGAATTTAAACGAGTTAGTGTTGTAAAAGTTCAAGAAATAAAAGAGCACTATGATGAAAGCACTACCGATTAACCCTGCTTGTATTAGAAAATAGAGAAAACCAATTTGCAGCTTTAACTAATCAAAAAACCGCAATCAGGACTTCTGTTGTTAATGTCAGTGTGCTAGCGTGTACTTATCTCGTATATCTACACTGCAGCAATTCTGAGAGTCGAAAATCTGGGTACGAGCTATTAAAATAATCGCTTAGGAAAATCAGTATAAAGTTACAAGCTCTCACTTTTCTGGTCTAGACACAAGGAAGTCGAGATGATTTGGACACAAAACACTGCAATATTCTGTGTGGGAAACGAGGCAGGGATAGACTTTGTACTCGCATACCTCGAATATTTTCGCAAAAGTTACGTCATTATGCACGCGGAGAAAATCAATACACCCACGTAGAATATGAGCAATTATAGATAACATAAAATAACCGGAAAAGTTCCCGATATTCGCTACTGTGTTTTGACGCAGGGACTACGGCGGCAGAGCGTATATAAATTATTCATACCTTCACTCAGGTCGAATTTCCCCAAAGAAAGAAACTCCATACATCAGACGCTGGGAATCCGAATTCAATCTAATCGGAAATGGGCGAGTCGCTGAGTGACTGAGCACCGGTAGTTTTTGATTACATATAGAACAAAACTTTTGCAAATCATGGTGAAGCTTTTCCTGAAGATGTGATGACACTGCGCCAACTGTTTTGATCGTGTGAGTACATCACATGGATACAGAGCCATGATTCCTCAGCATGGAGTTCAATATACGTGTTGGGAAAATGCCGCCGATTTTTCTAATCGACCAAAACAGAAGGTATTTATCAATTTAGTCTTCGCTCTGGAAGAAGAAATGAAAATTTCCAAAAATAGAAAATGTATAGGATCACACTTCATTGAATTTACTTCTCACTCGCAATTGTCAGCAACCCAATGCCTCTAATATGTTCGCATCAGAGCCTCCGCTCTTTCCTACCCAGCAACACCAAGATCAATTTATAATCTCTATTATAGCAGAAGCTGTCTAGTCTACGTAATAACTACTACCTATTATTTTCGTTCCAACAGCAAAAATACTGCGCTGCTTTATTTAGGGATGCAAAAAAATTTTTATTCATCAGGTTCCCTGATTTTTTTTGTAAAGCACTCCCCAGTCTAGTTCAATTACAGTTGTCGTTCATCTCCGCAGTACCTGGGTTCTCATTTCAGCTAGTGCAAATATCCGGAAGTTCTTACTAGACTTATCGCGTGCAAAAAGCATGCCGTAATTGCCCAATTTACAGAGCGCTATATCGTTCGAGGAAATTGTTGAAGCTTTAGCCTGTTTTATGCGACACAAAAAGGTTCACTCAAACACCCATGTCATTGAGCATGCCCGGCTCCTGTGAAATGTAACACCGAGGTTTTTGCTATTCTTATGTTCAATAGAACGTACAACTTGTGAAACACCTGTTTCGTTTACCAAATGCGTACACTAAGTTAATTCGCATAAACTGCATGTTTTCAGATGATCTTATCCTAAACGCCTAAATTCAAGCCACAGGTCCTAATAACTACTCAAAGGAAGGTGGAACAGTTTTCCGCGGCCTATCTGCGTCTGCAGTCATGATTTTCCGTGAGCTCAGTAGGAGGCGGCGTAGGAAATAGCTTTATTTCCGCATAGCAATGCCATGCTATCAGGGCCCCGCTAGAATGTATCGCGTCCTCTTTGAAACCAAATTCTGCTTCCTGTGAACAACGCCGAGCTGCCGGTACGGTGCGAGAATGGCAGGGCGTTAGCTGCTGTGTTGGCGAGGGTTTAAACGCGGAGGGAGGAAAGAAAACAAGTCAAATGAGGACAAATGGTTATGGAATTATGCCATTTTGATGTGTTTTCGGGTGCCATTACGTGGAAAACATGCATCGTAGTCGGAAAAATAGAGTCTCAAGTCTCTTCATTGAATGATTTGCTTTCGTTACTATCAGATGATTAAATTAATTTTGTATCATTTAAAAATGCTGAGTAGAGTAGCTATGTAACAGGACTAGAAATTGACGAATGAACCGAATGAATCTACTTTGCCCCAAACGAATGAATGCTTTAAATTTGATGTGCATCTCTGAGCTTTCGGAAGGAGCTGCAAACTATGAATACTGTATGTATCTAAAAATGTGCCTCAATTTCAATAATGGAAATCTACGACAATCAATCAACGAGGGTGCGAAAAGTGAATCTCAGAGGGCAAAAAAACTCAGGTCTGAGTACGTCATGTTTACAGTTGATTTCTCCCAGTCGGATACTGTGTGGTTTTGTTCTTGAAAAGTTAACAATTTTTAAAATTTTTAAAAAATTTATTTTAAAATTTATTTAAAATTTAAATTTAAAATTTTTAAAATGTACCATGGCATTTAGTGATAAAAAATAATTACTTGTTTTGCATTCGCTTATTTTGTTGTCAGAACACGCCTCTTGGCAGCCAAGCTGTCTTGCATTTTGAAAGAAAATTGCTTCACTAGCCCCCAGTTACTTGGTAATTGACTTCAAAAAAACACTCTCGCAATCACTGCCCAAATGTTCAAAGTTCCTCTCCCCATGATGATGATGCACATCGCTCCGAAATAATTTCCTTCATTTACATACTCCTTTCCCACGTAATAATTTCAATTGTTTTAAGTCAAAGAACATTTACTCATATTAAATGTTTTAATGTCTAGAAATTCTTTCACGAACCTCAGCACATGTTGACAGCTCAAGTGTCGGCTCAGAATTTGCAGTTATTCCAGCGATACACGACTCATGAATTTTACGGGCACAACTGGATCAAAAGTCGAAAGGCGGTAGTGAACTGGGAGAGTAAGATTTGCAGTTATGATGGTCCTACACCACGCGCAGTTCAAGTGGCGAAGTAAGGTGTAGTTCGAGTGGCGGACAATACAAGAGGCACAAGTCAAGCTGTAATTGCCCAGGATGACTTGTAATTCAAATAGCTCTCAAGTACGTACAATTTGAGTAGTGTGACAAAGCTTACAATTCGTAGGACTCTTCAAAGGTTTAAAATACCACAATTGGCGCAGTAAAGATGAATTTATTTTTGGATTTTGAGGATTGAGGATTCATGATTTGAGAACTTGACGATTTTGACCAGGGAAAAACCCTTCCTTCTCATAAGTGTGTTTTGACCCAAAGATTTACTTATGTTTTTTAACTAAAATGACTGCACCCATTTCACACTAGCAAATATAAATACCAGGTAACTTCAAAGTTATTTAACCATTACAAAAACACATACTAAAAACGGCCTCGAGACGGAATAGTTTCTCGTATTTGCGGTGTGATTTCAATAGAGAACAGGTCGTGAAGTTACGTCATAGTATCCATATTTTGTAAGCCTCGTTCCCGACGATATCGCTGGCTTTAATTGGAAAAATTTAGGAAATCCTGATCGATATCAGACAGAAAGAATTAAAACGATTCTCACATAAGAGTTGAAGGCCGCGAAACATTAGGTCAAAGGAGTCGTAACTTGTACCGTACATGAAGGGAATTCCGAATAAGGATGATTGATATTGGTTGTTTAATGAAATGGGGCTAAAAACTAAGTAAAAATGAACAAAGGAGTTGAAAATCTGCAAAAATGAAATCTGAAGTATGAAAAGCGCTAATTTAACTTACATTTTGAGAGCATGGATTGACAGTAGCATCATACTAGAGTTCGAGATGCAACCACAAAAGTTCTCTTTTGAAACGAATTTTGAAATCCTTTTGAAGCCGGTATTAATATCCATACACCAAAGGGAATTAATGGTTATATTATGATTCCATGACAGGAATAGCAATTTTGAGGTAGAATACAAAAATAATCAATTAGAGATTGTGAAATTACTCAACTTATGAGGTCGTTCCGTTTGCTGTATACCCTAAGTGGTATACTTGGTAAACAACCAATATAAGTTCAAAATATACATTAACTGAAACTAAAAGAGACAAAACTTTCTTTGGAAAAAGTCTCAATGATAGGGGAAAGCTGAAGCTAGCTAGTGTTGACAATGAACTCGGGATGGGAATCACTGCTCACTGTGCCTGGCGTGAGCTAGATTGAAAAGGTCAAGATGTCTGCAAATTAGAAGAAAAAATATTAAAAATATGGAGTTCACGACGTGATGGTCAAAGTGCAGTTTCGTTTATGGGAACACTTCTGCAGAAAAATGTGCGCTAGCTACCGGTAGAAAGAACTTTATTAACCGACTTGCCAACCCAATATAGCTGAGCCCATCCTAATCAGGGAAAAATGCATGTTGCAAATTAGATTACGAGTGAGTTTATGCTTCCTCAATTATAACAAAGGTGTGCGCCAAAGAGGAAGGAGGAAGGCACCATTTAAAATTGAATCAATGGAACAGGGAATTTATACACAAGGTGGGTCTCCACACATTGTGCGTAAAAACAGCAACATTAGAAGAAGTTTAGGGAACCAGAAATGAAGTAATAAAGAAAAATATTCGGTGCTGAAGAAATAAATAAAAATTATTAAGTGTTGACAACTAACTAAAACGGAAATAATCGGAGCTTAAAAAGATGGTCTGTAACAAAACAAATAACCTATTTTACTTCATCTAAGAGATGGCATACCAAACCTTAAGATCTCCCACCTTACCCCAGGAAACGCTAATTCCCAGACACAAAAAGTTTTTCCCTCTGAGGAAAAAACCCGTTTCAAAGAATCAGCAAATATTTTAATTAGTGGCGCAATTTTTTGAGTCCAGAATGAAAAATTGAAAAACACTAAATAAAGATGAATTATGCAAACGATCCGCGGTCTCAGACGCTGCCAGTGTTTTTTAAAATCATGCCAAGTTTGTCCACGTTTGTTTTAATGAATACACTGCGTACAAATTCCGGTAACAGCCTTTCAAGCTGGATTTTTATTTCGCTTCAATGGACGATTGCTCAACTGGACACTGAGCAAAAACTTTGGAAATTTCTTTTTTCATTCTGGGTTTTCATTTTTTTTACTGGACTTTCATTCAAATGAACACTGTACAAAAACTGTGCAAACTCCTTTTTTAAATTCAGGATTTTCCATTTTTTTACTGAACTCAAGTTCACATGAACCTTGCAAACGTTTGAAAACTTCCTTTTCATTTTAAAAATTTATTTTTATTTCAATAAACTCTTATTCAAGTAAACACCGCACGAAAATTGTGGCAACAGTTGTTTTCATTCTGAATTTCGTTCAAGTTTCAATAAATTCTCATCCACGTGAACACTGTACAAAATTGGTGGTAACAGCTGTTTTCTTGCAGGATTTCGATCGACTCGCAATTAACTCTTTTTGAAGTAAACACTGTATTTAGACTATGACAACTACTGTTTGCGTTCAAGAATTTAGTTCGAGTTTCAAACCTTTACCCACGTGAACACTGCACAAAAATTGTGGTAACTGCTGTTTTCATTGAGGATTTTGGTGGTGTTTTAATGGAGCAAGAGCGGCTAGACAGAAAGGAGCCGCGCCAGACCACCCGCCTCGCTGTCGCCTGAGTGGGCAGACGGTGAGCCGAGGCAGGCGGTGTGTCGCAGGGCTGGTGTGGCCAGTGCACGGGGCACGCGCCCCAGTTCAGTGAGGAGAAATAAACGAAAATCAGTTGATGCACGGAGCATGCGCCTCAGTTCAGTGATGGGAAGTTAACGAAAATAAGTTGAGGCGCGGAGCATGCACCTCAGTTCAGAGAGGGGAAATTAACGAAAATAAGTTCATGCGCGGTCCAATGGTGAGGCAAGAAACACAAGTGAGGGACATGAGATTTCTGAATGAAACGTGATGCATGGTTGAATGTTGAGAGACGCAATTCAGGGACAAAAAAGTTATAAACGATAGGTGATGCGCTGTTAACTGTGGAAGGCAGACTCGTGGTTCAGTGAAGAGAACATCAATGAACGAAGTTGACGCGTGGTTTTATGAGATCACGCGACCAACTGCTGAGAAAAGCTTGCAATTCTATTAAAATGTTAAAAGTGTGGAAATTACTGAGTGAAATCATAAGTTTTAACCGAAAATGTTTCGGAGTCCATCTCCATAATTCGCACATTATTAATTTACCAGTTACTGGGACTTTTACAGTTCTTTTTGACGTGTCCTGGATGCTAATTTACTAAGTAATGAAAAATTTGTGATCTGGTTCTGAACATCTTTTACTGCAGTGCTTCCGAGTCCAAATTCGATTATCATTCCTACCATGTTGTTTTAGTTGGGCGGTGAACCTCATGATAAACTCTCATCATTTCAATTAAACCATTGAGAATACCAACAAAAACTATTTTTAATGAGGCGTACGAAAAATAGTTCCGTAAAAACTAAAACAAAATTAAAGTGAGGAGGCCGTCACCGAATCGTGATTGGAATAGAGAAACGGAAATAATCTTGAAAAAACTGATGAATTTACTGCAATATTGAATGTTTAATTTGATGGCTGAAAAGCTCTCTTAAAACTAACATTTTTATCAGTGGACAACTATTTTTCACAAATAGAGAAATCTAGTGATTTAGAAATGGTTTACTCGTAACTAATGTTTTAAGTCGGAAAACGACAAGGTAGTAGTAAAATAATTAAATAAAGTCAATTAACTGAACAGTAAATTTTAGAATTTATAACACTGATAAAAGTTCACATTACACTGCAAGATTGCTAACGTCTAAACCGTGTAAACAGAGGCATATTCTTTCGTTTCTTTTCGCTTCCACATAAATTAAAAAATTTGGACTAACGAGAAAAGAACCGTAGTGGAAATACGAAAGGAAATTCCCAACAGAAGTTAGTTTTTTCGAAGATATCGTTGCCAAAATTTTTTGAAAGTTGAACCTTAGACAAAAAGCATGCTAACCCAGTTATGGCTATCCATTGACAACAAAAAGCGCCCCAGAATAAAAAGAAGTAACAAAGGAATAAATCATAAAATGAAATTACAGTGGTTTTGAAAACCTGACCAGGCCCACGTTAACTGGATAAAAATAACTTTTTGAATTGCAGCAGTGTAAACTTTTAGTTTTACACTACAATGCTAAGTAGAAATGACGCAACGATGTTTCTATTTTAATTTATGGCAGTTGAAAATTTTCGCTATTCAATTACAATTAGTATTCAATTCAAATTTATTGCAATTATAATCGTTAAATTCCGAGAGAGTCATGCCTCGTGAAGTTTTCAAGTTTTTAAGCCGTTTACACAAATGCATGAATTTCACTAGAACACCGCATGAATTTCTGAGCATGATGCACCCAGCCAACGAATCTATTAAGGAGCAAAAAATAAGCAGTAGGGCTAAACATAAACAGCCAATTGTCTCACAACTTCACAAGACCTAAGTTTGGAGTTAACTGCAATGTAAGACTAGCCGTAATTGCTTTCAAGACGCAGAGGAGAAATGGTTAACTCATTTCAAGAGGTGGAAAGGAAACGGTAAACTCAAAGCGTAGGTGGACAATTGCAGCCAGGCTGTGTGTGTCGCTAGGCTCGTAAATGAAAGTAAGTTGCAGCTACGAATGTTTGGACGAGCGCTCTCTGTTTTTGACTCTTCCCTTGGAGGTGCTTCCGCTCTGATCCTAATGAGAGATTTATATACCAAATTTTAACGAGAATGTGAAATGCTCAGGAATGGATATTGTCAGAAGAACTGAGAAGCTGTCATTTAGAGCGAATTCTGCAATACATAGTTAATCTATGGGTAAATGCAATGACATTTCATGCTATGGTTACATTTCCTACTTTTAAATGAAAAATACAATATATTAAAATAAGATTAGAAGCTGCAACATTTTTTGGTTAAGGTATGCATAAGCGATGAGCGGATCCTTTACCGACATCTCACTTATTATATCAAATGAAGAGAAAACCTCATAAAGAAAACTCTCGGCTAAAAACTCTTTAAAAAAGTTTCATCAATTCCCGCATGGATTTTATTGCACTTCCAGTAGACCATTTCTCATCGGTACGGACGTTGGCTCATTGCAGGGATTCCCGCTAAAACAAAATACTCGATAAAAACTCGCCGCCACTGAAAAAAATTTACCCGGCCGCAATCCAAGAAAGCCATTTGAGAGTCGTATATTTCTGGAAGGTAGAAAACAAACGTGATTTTTTGCTGTGAATGCGTAGATGCTCACAATCCAAAAATGAGAACAAATGTGCCATTTGGTACAACACAAACATTATTAAAAGGATTATTTGATGATGATATAGATGGTCTCGAGCTCCACGCATTGCGACTAATACTTTGTGCCGCACGATTTTGAGGACGATGCAACTTTGAGGGTAACTTGCTGCGCTCTGTGAGTGCAAAGTTTCGACTTCGATAAGGTGACTGAAAGTTGAAAGTATTCATGGGTCATGTGATACTCTGAATTGAACGTGGTAGTATACAAAATGGATATAAGAAACTCTTGAATAATTTGTCATTATTTGTAACTGTAGCTCCACATGATCTTACTCCACATGATCGGATGACTTTCACCTTCAACATCGAAGTTTTAACTGTTTTACTCCTAGATTTAAATGGAATACACTTTCACATTGTTGAATATCATATTTTGAAACAGATGTATCAATAAGATCGACATGAGCTTTCATAGCAATAGAATTGAAGCAAAATAAAATGATGAAATTCTCCGGTAATGACTTCGTTTATTCTGCGGTCACCGATTGAACATAAGAATCAGAATGAAAAATGACGTCTATAGATGAGGAGAGGTATGCACAGGACTGGGATTCTCAACGCCTGATGAAAGAGGACTGGCCTCCTAATTTGACTGACACTTAACACCGACCGTGAGAGGCGTTCCTGCAATTTCACCATAGTAGAATTAATTTGTGCAATTAAACCACGCCTAAAATTTAGTAAACTTTACTAACACAATGTATGGCGTAGATTTTGACAAAGAATGTCTACCACAAAAATTCTCAACCGTTCAACATTAGTAAATGTTCAGTGTTTCCATTCTCCACTGCATTTTAGTTTGTTGACAAAATAAATAACAATCCTCTTGTTGATGAAACTGAGCTCCAAAAATAAGCGGACAAGGGTTCAAGTTCAAAACAGTGTCAACAAAGTGAGAGACGAATGCACAGGTGTGACCCAGTAAAAATCTTACACGCAATATTGTCTGCAAAATTAAGTGTCAAAGTGCTGAAATGCTCAAGTTGTTTTTGCAAGTACTATTCCTTCTACTTGTGCAACACCGCTGCACTGTATGAAAGTAATCCATGAATTTGTGAGCGGAATTAAAAAAGTAATAAATTCATTGAAGACACAAATGTTCCAAATCAGACGTTGCAAATTTCTCACTAACTATCCCCCTCACAGAAATACAATTGTTGCATCTATGGTAGTTGGCACTTCCTTGGGAAAAGGAGAGGTCCCGAGCTGAGTGTTAGGTAAGCCTCCTTTATGTTGAAGTAGAATAGTTATTTCTTTGTTTTGTCCAAGACAATACTTTTTTCGATTCACGCACGGCTGTTCTGCTTTTCAACAACTTTGACTTTCTTTAACTTTCATTTTGTCTCATAATCTTCCTTTACAACTTACTGTTTCTATGTGTCTTGCGTGAAAACACCCCTTGTGCATAGATATACCGTCCTCTCAGCTCCGTACCTAATGGTGCCTTCATGCGGTAAAATGCCTTTGATGCGGTTAGGAATGCTTAAACGAACTTATCTAAGTTTATGTTTTCTCACTAGCTCTCTGGCTGGTCAGCGCTCACGCAGGTCAGCACGCCGCAAATGCAAGAGAGATTGGGAAGAGAGATTTTAATTACTCAAACCTTAATTAATTTATGTTATCGTAACTGACATGACTTCTTATGTACACGTGCCAACAAAGAGAACAATGAAGTCAGTCAGGGATTATTTGCACGTTTTTAGACCAACTTTAAGATCCCAAAACAACAAAGGCTGAGAAGTCGTTTCACTCCCCGTCGTCAGTTCATTAGCCCCACTTCAGGCACATAAAAGCTAGCCAGCAATACATTAATGTCGGTCAGAGAGCAAGCGCTCGTTTTTGGATGTTCCGCGCAACTGAAGTCACCAAAAACAACAACAGCTGAGTACTCACTCGTTTCACTCTCAATCGTCCTATAATTTGCCTGATTTCATGTGGATAAAAGCCCCAAAACAGCACATAAATACCGATCAAAAAACGAACTCGCGTTTTTGGAGGTTTCGCTCAACTGACGACACCAAAACTGTAAAGGTTGAGTACTCACTCGTTCCACTCTCTGTCGGTGAAGTTGACACCGGTGATGGAGGCGACACACTTGTTTTTGAGCACCCCCATGTACACCTGCAGGGCGAACAGGGCGAACACCATCAGGCAGAACACCGTCAGCGTCATCACCTCCACGAGCTGCTTGATGCTGTTCAGCAGAGCGTTGATGATCGTTTTCAGACCTGAAACAAGTACATGGTTTGTTACTATCGGTACACTTGAACAACTGCAAAGTTCGTTGCGATCAAAGCAATAACACAACTGCAGAGCTCGTTACTATCAGTGCACCTACACAACTGCAGAGTTCGTTACTATCAGTGCACTTACACAACTGCCGAGCTCGTTACTGTCAGTGCACTTACACAACTGCAGAGGTCGTTACTATCAGTGCACCTACACAACTGCAGAGATCGTTACTATCGATACACTCGAACAACTGCAAAGTTCGTTTTAATCAAAGCACATACACAACTGCCTAGTTCATTGCTATCAGGGCACCTAAATTACTGCCTAATTCGTTACTATCAGTGCAGCTATGTAAATAACTACATATTTCGTCTTTAAACGCACTTAAACCACTCAACTCAAGTTGTGAGATGGTTGTCACTGGTAAAAGAATTTTCATTGCCGGAATCATCGCCGCGTCCTATTGAGCTGCCTACGCTGCGCAAGTCGTGCCTGTCTGTTAGCCAGGATACTACACTTGATTTATTTTATATTAGATTTGTTGTGAAAACTGCTCCTGCTCCTCAAAAACACAGTTTTCACTGATTTATTTATCCATTTAAATTTCGTTTACCAAGTTTGATACTGAAATTTGTTTTTGGTAACATATAGAGAGATTGTGAACAACTTTATTAGATTTGTTTCTACAATTTCAATATAAGGAAAGGTGTCAAATAATTTTTTACAAAGTTTTCACGGAATTGATCGCTTTCAGGTTACTTCATTTCAACATATTTATTATTTCAAACATTTGTTTTGCCGTATCAGAAATTCCATCAAAGGAATATCGTAAGCAATATTCACAGTCCAGTGCATGCATGCATGAAAAAAAAAACACTAATGGTAAAGGCTTCTTCGAATTTTCTTACTTCTAGTTTGCAACTTTTTCTTTCGGTGAAATGATTCTCGGTAAATGCTCTTTGATGCTGTGTGAGCTGCATTTTGAAGAGTAAATATGCTTGAAACTAATATGCCTACGATATTCCTATGACGGTATTACTGATCCGAGAAGATGGATATTTGAATTGGTAGGTAGTTTAAAATGATGTAAGCCATGAGGAGCGATTGCAAATATTTGCTTCATGATGAAGAAGTGAAGTGACTTGGCACTTTTCATTTCGCTCTGTAGGAGCCAACCTAAATAAATCTAACCAAATCTCTTTCAGCATGGAGCAGAAAATAAATTTCTGCATCAAACTAAAAATGAGAACAAAGTAGATTTATAGGTTAGCGAATAATTTAATAAAATAGAATAGGTTAGCGAAACAAGATAGGATCAAACCAGTCTTTTTTCGTTGACCGTGTGACAATGCTGACGTGATGACAACGAACCAATAGTAGCGCTCATATTGCATCTGGCAACACTTCTAGCCCCAAATCTAGCACCAGTATTGGTTTAAGATGTCGCAATGGGGACGTCAGAAAGTTTGTTTGAGATAAAGCCGTTTTATTGGCTAGTCGAACAAGAGGTGAATTTTTCCCCATAGAAATGACTCTACCTTGTTTCCTCTACCGTAGTGCATGGTATCTGATATATATATTCGAGTGTTATAGGACCGAGAAAAACATTCCTCAAGTGAATTATTTAATTCGAGGGCTTAATGTGTTCGCTTATTTGCCAGACATTCAGGACAACCACACACAATTCTCGAGAAGGCAGAGAGGTGATCTTTCATTCAATATCTGATCAGAAGGCCGGCGATCTTCATTTCAACACCTGAAA
>JACJUY010006787.1:7338-37366 GCA_014220935.1 Platorchestia sp. MABIK
GGGAATTGCGTGCTGCGAGTTACAGAGCGAGGTAACTGACTATAGATGAAGTGGATAGCATTTCATTAAACTTTCTTTCATAAGTCGCCTGCGTGAGTTAAAATGGCTTTGTTCACGTCTCCTTTCTCAATAATATTAATTACTAGCAGGACCCGTGGAGATTCCAAGGGTAATTTCGTTGGAAACCTAGATAGACCCGTGAAGTAATTCCAAAATCACCTATCCTAACCCCAACACAACCTATCCTAACCTAACCAATCCTAATCAACAAAACCTATCCTAACCCAACAAAACCTACCCTAACCAATAAAAACTATCCTAACCCAACAAAACCTATCCTAACCCAACACAGCCAATCCTAACATAACATAACATATCCTAACCTAACCTATGCTAACCTAACACAACCTATCTCAGCCTCACCAATTCTAGCCTAACCTATCGTAAACTTAACCTACTTGAACCTTATGTTCTAATATCCTAACTTAACCTATTATAGACTATCGTTACATATCTTACCTTAATTAATCTAATTTAATATATCATTACCTAGTCTTAAGTATCGTAGCAGGACCCGTGAAAAAATCCAACATAACTTGCTTCAAAATATTCTAACATCAAGCTGTAGCATAGATACCGCAATGGTCTTCGTATTTATTGATGAAGGCGAGGAAAGCGTAACGGACGGACTAACTAACTAAGGAAGGAACAAGCAGAATTATTACATGACTAGTGTGCACGGCCCGCCAAAAATGACGGGATTCAATACCTTTCTTGAACAAACTTTCCACACGTGAATGACCAACAAATGTATCCATCCTTACAGTACCTGTGATAAAAAACATTATTGTACTTGCGCACTGGTGAAACTCGTATCACAGATACGGTCATTATGGCTATCTTTATGAGTATGACAGAGAAATGGAAGAAGCGGACTCCAAACAAACGAACCAAGGGTATTGTTAGGTAGTAGCAGAACCCGTGGAAATTCTTTGGACAATGTCATTGTTAAGCTAGGTGGACCCGTGAAAAAATTCTGTCAATACTACCTAACCAATGCTAACCTATTCTGTCCTAATCTGACCAAACCTCTCCTAAACGAACCTATCCTGATAAAATGCCAAACATCTCAATGGATGGAAGGCCATCCTTCAATGTTACACTGAGGAATTCGGTATCCATGATACCGCACACTCAGGCATCTTGTTTCTTAAGAAGCGGACACCAAACAGATATGTAAATAAATATATAAATAAACACACGACGGGTATTATTAGGTTAGACTACACCTTTTTCACTTCAAATTAATCCAAGTCAAGTTCAACTTAATCCAAGTCAAGTTCAATTTAATCCGATTCAAGTTCAATTTAATCCAAGTCAAGTTCAATTTAATCCAAGTCAAGTTCAATTTAATCCAAGTCAAGTTCAATTTAATCCAAGTCAAGTTCAAATTAATCCAAGTCAAGTTCAATTTCATCCAAGTCAAGTTCAATTTCATCCAAGTCAAGTTCAATTTCATCCAAGTCAAATTAAAATGAATAACAGTCAAATTACACACACATATATAGGAATACACATGGATTTTATGTATGTAATGTTGTATTCCGTTCTATCGGTTTTAAAAATAATTTTAAAAATACCTTTTTCAGTATCTTATGTACCGATTTCTCTAATATAGGAGTATAGAAGAAAAGTGTTTCTCATTGAATTTGAATCAGCGCTTCCCTCAAGATGGATCTCTACAATCAATCAACGGACTATGAAACAAGTGAAGATGAACGAGAAAATATACGCGCAAGAGTAAGAAGAGGAGTAGAGGAAAATACAAGGAAACACGAGAAGAAAAATGCAGAGTGATAGATGCTGCATCCTATCCATTGAAAGATGAAGATTAGAGAGCAGTGGCAACATTTTTCTTGCTAACGCAGGAATGTATCTGTGTAGTAACGTACTCATATAAATTGTAATCTAACGGAATCGTACATTAGTACTCAGTGAATCGCATTTGTGAATTTTTTCAAGATTAAATATACATATCGTCCGGTATTAATCTTTTGTACTTGAATGTATATGATTTCATATCTATATATTTATAAATATATATGTGATAAAGTGGAATTTCTCGCAAATAAATATCTACAAGCGTAAATAAATCCTCGAAACTATGTGTCTGTGTGACAAAAAATTACCTTTTGAACATAAATATTTGAATGTGTGCACTCTGTCATCAATGTAGAATTTTAAAACAACTTCAAGGAGTATAATACGAAGTTTTTATAATAGACTTGCATCTTTTACACCGCTCAAAGATCTGAATCACACTCTGCCTCCTGATACTGGATACTTACCACATTTTACGACAGCTTGTTTTTTTATAGCAGAAATTTTATGCATTCCTTGCTGAAAGGAAAAACGTTTTTCTTGCTCATCACATCCAATAGATACATATTTAACACAAAAAAGCTCAAATTAACAAGTGATTATGTCAATTTTTAACTCAACTTAGGGTGCGATTAATTTTAATATGACTTGGATTAATTTGAACTTGACTTTGATTAATTTGAACTTGACTTGGATTAAATTGAACTTGACTTGGATTAATTTGAACTTGACTTGGATTAAATTGAACTTGACTTTGATTCAATTGAACTTGACTCGGATTAATTTGAAGTGAAAAAGGTGTAGTAGGACCCGTGAAAATTTCACGGACAATGTCATGGTTAACCTAGGTGGACACGTGAAAACATTTCGTCAACATTACCTAGCCTATCCTAACGTAACCTATCCTAACCTATGCTAACCTATCCTAACTTACCCTAACCTAGCCTAATCTATCCTAACCTGTCCTAACCTATCCTAACCTATCCTAACCTATCCTAATATCTCCTAACATATCTTAATCCTAACGTAGCCTAACCTATCTTAACATATCCTAACATATCCTAACCTATCCAAACCTATCCTAACCTATCCTAACTTATCCTAACCTATCCTAACCTATCCTAACATTTCATCACTTATCCTAACCTATCTTAACCTATCCTAACCTATCCTAACCTATCCTAACCTATCCTAACCTATCCTAACCTATCCTAACCTATCCTAACCTATCCTAACCTATCCTAACCTATCCTTACCTATCCTAACCTACTCTATCCTAACCTATCCTAACCGAACCTATCCTGATAAAATGTCAAACATTTCAATGCATGTAAAAGTCATCTTTTAATGTAACACTGAGGAATTCGGTTGCCATGATACTGCAAACTCGAACGAAAGCGTAACGGACGGACTACCTAAATAAGTTACTAAGAAAGGAACAAGCAGAATTATAAATAGATAATGATAGTGAATTAAGAGAACGTGAGNGTCCCACACACAACACCACACATAATTGCTGTCCCACACACAACACCACACATAACTGCTGTCCCACACACAACACCACACATAACTGCTGTCCCACACACAACACCACACACAACTGCTGTCCCACACACAACAGCACACATAACTGCTGTCCCACACACAACACCACACATAACTGCTGTCCCACACACAACAGCACCCATAACTATTTTCCCCCGTACAGCAGAACACATAACCGTTTTTCTAAGAAAAGCAGCACACATTGTGTTTTTCACGCTCAGCAGCACACATGACTGTTTCCCCCGTGCAGCAACAGGAGCCCAGCAGGAGAAGACAACACTGCCGGCGGTGCGGTTCCAGACAAACGGGCTTCCGAGCAACACCTCGTTCGTGCGCGCGACGGACTCGCTGCCGCGGCTGGACGCGCTCAGCTTCTGCACCCACATCCACCTGTCGCAGTCCAGGGAGGCCATCATGCCGCTCCTCAGCTACGCCACCCCGCACTACTTCGACGAGCTGCTCATGTGTGAGCACTGAACACCTCACGGTGTGATTTGTCCTGTGTTTGTTGGTTTGGGCACTGGCCCTACCATAGTGTGATATTGTGATGTGTTTGTTGGTGCTGGCCATACCATAGTGTGATATTGTGGTGCGTTTTTCGGTGGTGGCCATACCATAGTGTGATATTGTGGTGTGTTTGTTGGTGCTGGCCATACTATAGTGTGATATTGTGGTGCGTTTTTCGGTGCTGGCTATACCATAGTGTGATATTGTGGTGTGTTTGTTGGTGCTGGCCATACCATAGTGTGATATAGTGGTGTGTTTGTTGGTGTGAGCACTGGTCACACCATAGTGTGATATTGTGGTGTGTTTGTTGGTGTGGGCACTGGCCCTACCATAGTGTGATTTGTCTTGTGTTTGTTGGTGCGAACACTGGCCATACCATAGTGTGATATTGTGGTGTGTTTGTTGGTGCTGGCCATACCATAGTGAGATATAGTGGTGTGTTTGTTGGTGTGGGCACTGGTCGTACCATAGTGTGATATTGTGGTGTGTTTGTTGGTGTGGGCACTGGTAGTACCATAGTGTGATATTGTGGTGTGTTTGTTGGTGTGAACAATGGCCATGCCATAATGTGATATTGTGGTGTGTTTGTTGGTGCTGGCCATACCATAGTGTGATATTGTGGTGTGTTTGTTGGTGTGGGCACTGGTCATACCATAGTGTGATATTGTGGTGTGTTTGTTGGTGTGAGCACTGGTCATACCATAGTGTGATATTGTGGTGTGTTTGTTTGTGTGAATACTGGCCATACCATAGTGTGATTTGTCTTGTGTTTGCTGGTGTGAGCACTGGTCCTACCATAGTGTGATTTGTCTTGTGTTTGTTGGTGTGGGCACTGGCCATGCCACGGTGTGACCAGTCTCGTATTTGCTTGTGCGCTAAGTTATATTTGTCCACCTCTGTAAATATCTAAATTTTTTCCCTTGGATGAGAACGAAAGCTATGAATTCTTATAAGATGTGAGGAAATAATTTTTGTAAGTTTATCGAATCAAAAATCCATGGGTACTAAGTGTCACTATGAAAAAATTTTTACAGCCCTTCGTCGGGCCTTAACTGCTTTTCTTGTGTATTTTCTGAGCTTGTTTTGTTCTTTCACCTCCACGTTATCATCGTTCTCTCCATCTCTCCTAAGGCAGCGTAAGTGAATTTATTTTCAAACTTTGAAATGATGAAGATTTTTTTCAAATGTCTTCAGAATTTATTTGAAAGAAAACCTATCAAAAACTTGTTTGATTTTTAATTAAAACTGGTTAAAATTACTATAATCTGAATTTATGTCCTCAAACCATTCATAAAGCCTGCATTGTTAAATTCAGAATATTAAGTTCCTTTAATTAATTTAAATTTTGAATATCATTGACGAAGATTAACTAGATCAATTTGATGAAAAAGACTGTAAGAGTTCTTCAGTAGTGACACTTAGTGCTGATACATTTTTTCTTTGACAAACTTTATATATTCACACATGTCATTTGAAAAGGATTCATGGCCTTTGTTCTCATTCGAATGTCGTGTTATTTGTGCACATACGCGTTGCATTTATGTAGGCATAGCGTCGCAAATTGCCTGCGACGCATCAAAACTACGTATCGTCCTAACCAAATTTTAAGGTTCAAAGAATACAATGCACGCAACGAGAAGAGTTTTTACTTTATTCTTGATATATTTTGCAAGACCCTTTAGGCTTGAAAGATTCTCGCACCACACGAATTTCTCCTCCTGCTGGAACAAGCAAGGAACCAATTAAATTAAACTGAGAAAACTAATTTCTTTCAATATTTCAGTTAGTCAATCGTTTGATAACTTTACTCAATGGCTACACCACTCCCCCGTAACTGTCCACTTACGGGCTCGGTTTCCTTCAAGTTAAGAATACCGAGACGGCAAACACCGTGCAGCACACGAGGAGCTCAATTTTATGAGAGTTGAAGATTTCAAACAACCAGGGACTCGAGTGTTTTCCTCGCGGAGCGAAATACTGTAGAAAAACAGTCTAATTACAAACCAAGACTCGATGGAAACACTTGTAGCAAATATTTTACGTAAAATTTACATATTTCAAAGTACGCAATTTGAAGTTCGCCTAAGCTGACCTTCAACTTTAATACCATTGGCACAGAGAAGAAGAAGTTAGCTTGAGAAGCTATTTTTTAAAATTAGAAGGAAATACAGTTGAAGAAACCTATCCTCGGCAAAGGACAGGTTAATTGTTAGCGTTAAACTAATTGTTACGCAAGGCAAAGCCCGAAAGAAGTATTACTTTCTCTTAATTGAGAGCAACTTTCACGTAATTAAACTTTCAAAGTAAAATTGGTTTAGACGAAAGTCACTCGTTAAGAGAAGCGGACTAAGTCCAACATTTCAAGTTATAAGGTTAAGTTGATGTGACTAGTGTCACTCTAACTGTGACGTTAGTCACTTTAAAGTTGAAACTCACAATTGACCTCTTTTCAAGGATTTTCCTTTATTACATTTAAAAGTTCCGCTTATTAACCTACTTTGTTTTACTTTATTAAGAGAATAGTTAAAAAACCGAGGTAGGTTTAAGAAGTGACAAACTCCATGCAAAGAACAATAAAGAAATGAACGAAATTGAAATAGTGGCCACTACAAATAATAAATAGGAAACGTAGAGCGCAGCCAGTGGAAGAATAACTAGAGAGGCTTCCCAGCAATACTCTGGCGGTAAAAGACCGATTCAACGAGTTGCCTCTCAGTCTCCAACACTCTGTGCCGCCTGGCTCTGTCTAACAATTTTTCCGATCCTTGATCGGGACCTCAGCTAATACTGAGATTATTTTCTTTCTTCGTCGGAGCGAAGAATGACGGATGATTCGCGACAATAGATACACATAGGACAATGTATTCTTACGGACATACTTGCGCTCTTGTTTATTTTTTAATTAGAACACACATGAGTACTGTTTTCATTTGGAGAAGGCTATTCTGCCTTCTTTATTAATATAAAAATTCCCACTATTACACGTTTTAGTTTGCCTTCAAAAATTAAATATTAATAGCTAAACAAGTCATTTCATGTTCTGCGAAGAAAGAAAAAGATAAAATTTGTTTCTTTGTATTCTATGTTTACACAATAATGGGAGATACAGTATTTACATCCTGGGAATACTGTTCAAATTTATTTCTTTCTACTAACGAATTAATCATTTTGAAGACAGTGTCTTACTTTGCTGTTATTATTTTATCGTTTTGAACTCCTTTACCATAGTTTCAAATTTTAATTCGTCAACGCTCATTAATCCACACCGCTTTTCTAAGCATTTTAACATAATTACTTAAGTTCAAAAATCCCAGCCTACTTGGCTTGTGAGTCAATCCTCCATTATTTTCAGATTTACACGTGATCGAAGGCCGTATCCAGATGGTGTGCTGCGGAGGTGCTGGAAGATTCGAGTCCGAGAGGATCCTCGAGAACGTTCCCATGTTTGTGTGGCTGCACTTCTGTGTCGTCATCGATCTGAGGCTCTTGACGTACAACATATTTCTGAATGATAGGAAAACTTCAGGCAAAATCAGAACTTCCAGCGAAAAGGGGCTTAGTATCGAAGAAGGAGGGGTGATTATCTTGGGTCAAGAGCAAGATCTGTACGGAGGAGGCTTTAGCGCAGGGCAAAGTTTCGAGGGCATTCTGGCAGATTATACTGTTGTGTTTGGAATTGCAGATAATCATGCTCTCGAAAACTTCATCCAATGCAATTCGAGTTCATTTGAAGACGTCATTGTGAACTTTGATAACTTTTCCCGTAAGTGGTCAGCTAACGGCAGCGTGGAAAGCACCTCGTACCACGCCCAAGATATTTGCCAAAATAAAAATTTAACCTTCGTTGTTTTCTCAGAATTTAGGTCTCTAGAAGACTCTGCTAAGTTGTGTAATAAGCTCAAAGGAGAGATTGCTCTTCCGAAAAATGACAAGCAGAACAAAGAGTTGGCTAAAGTTATGGAGACTAAAAAGCGACGCTGCACAGTCGGTTGGAATGTCTGCCTTTGGCTTGGAGCAGAAGGTTCCAGAACTGATGATGGCGGTTGGATTTACAAAAACATTATCACGGATGAGACTTTGAATTATACGAATTTCCGACAAGGCTACAACAACCCCGTCTCCACATACCAGTGCTTGTATTTTGACAGTTTCTCACTGGGAATTTGGGTACAGTACCCTTGCTCTTTCAAAACTTGCGTTGCCTGTTCATTTGAGACGCGCCCAGTGCAGCGACTCCGAGGCCTGTGCGAAGACACCAATATCGATAGATACTACGTAATAAATGGAGAGTACAACGGCCAGCCTCTTTTCAGCGGCGTGAGCCATACTGTTATCCGGGCCACGAACACGACGTGGGAGCTCGTCGATTGTTTCCATCCAGGTTTGAACGCATCGATGCTCGCCACTGAGCGCCACCAAAATCCTGTGGGCTTACGGAAATGGAAAATAAATGGCGATAAATGCGAGGAGACCACAATAGAACTGCTGTTGACTGCTTGCAGGGCTGACCAGTACACCTGCAATGACGGAACGTGCATTGACAAAATGCAGAGGTGCGATCTGCAGGTCAACTGTCCTGATCAGAGTGACGAGAGGCTTTGCATTCCTGTCGTTGTACCTGGTGATTATATTAAAGAGGTAAAACGCTTAAAAAGTAATATGAATTGTAAAAACTGAGACGTAAATAGAAAAACTTCATTAATCGTTGAGCATAACGTGGAAACTTGGTGATGTGTTACACAAGTACTCAGGAAATTTTCAACATGTCTCTCAATGTATGAATCATGTTTCTTTTTACTTCGTAATTTTCCTAGTTAATGAGGGAGTTATACTTTCTCCTTTTGAAATATTACAGTTTCTAAATTCATGCCTCGGTTATGAATTCTCAAGTCCTTGGAAAAAAGTATTTAATGCATGAGCTCAAAATATTTTATCACTTATCCTAAAAGTCTACTCTTTTGTTTGATGATACGAGCAACTGACAAGCTAGGAGAAACTATGACTATTTCTCATCTCAAATATCCATGATCTATTTTTCGAAATGTTTACAATATAGAGGGTTATCATTTTTGAAGGTACTTCGTTTTTTCAAAGTTTATCTCAAGGATTTTATTTTCATGTTTACATTAACGATCATCAACTCTGAGAACGCTTTCAAAGGATAAAATCATCTTACATTATACTGAGCCACAATTGCTCAGGTCACGTTCAAGCGGAACAATGAATTCTATTCGTCAATCAATTAATTTCAATGATCAGATCACAAATGGACTCGCTCAGAATTCCTTAGCTGCTGTCAGTGAGGTGAGATCACCGGTTCTACGCGAAGGACGTTATTGAATTTCAAAATTTGCATAGATTCATTTTTGAGAATGCAAGGTCAACCATAGCATGTTACGCGCCTCTTCAGCTCGTCTCGATCACACTTCCGACGCACGTACACGGGTAGAACTGAACGAACTTTGCGATCTCTGACAGCTCAGATCTGAATTTCAAATGCTCAGGTTCCTCCAGCGAGAGTGGGCAAGGAGGCAGCGCCTGTCCAGATTGGGGTGAACATTCTGTCCCTGCAGCCTGTGGACACCCTCAGCATGTTCATGAGGCTCACCCTGACCCTCACCCTCGTCTGGAGGGATCCTCGCATCAACATGGAGAGTCTCAACTACGATGAGAACCTCAACGTCATTCGTTCTAATGAGGTGCTGTCGTCGATTATTGTATCACTTCTACGCCCATTTGATGCAAACGATGTTTTAAACAAGGTGTACATGTAAACGAGGTTTTAGAGCAGTCGTTTATTTCAAGGGTTCATTGAGTACAGTAGTTTTTTTCAATTTTTGGTGAGTGGGTATTACCTGACGCTTGACTCAAGGTATTTTGGCAGTGAAAAGTTTTTGCTGTTACTCTGAATAAAACTATGAACTACCTCGTGCTTAAATCGTTGGAATAGCTGCTTCTCAGAACTATTTTTGCAGTTTTTCGTCCAGCGACACAAATGTGTAATACTGCCTTTTCACCCACGCAAGCCACGAGTGTTTCTCTCGTCCTTGGTATTTTTTCCTTATTGTTATGTTGATATCCCTAGATATTCCTAGCTGATAAAACGTGAACGATGCTCAAATAAGTACTTGGAATTCGAATTCCACATATCAAAGACTGTAACGAAATGTACAAGAACCCCAGCAAAAAATCGAAGGGAAACATTTCTCATTTCTAAGCCGACACTCTGTCTGGTTCATGATGCGTTTGAACTAATATTTGTACCGATGTATATAAAGTTGCGAAGTTCTTTGCAATGTTTCTTTGTCAGAAATAATCACTATCAAATCATTCATCTGATTCATTATAATCCTAAGATGAACGAATAAAAGTTGCACTTTGGATGAATTCCAAATAGTCTAGCTTAATTTCGGGAAAAATAAGATAATTTTTTTCATTTGCGAATGATTTTCGTTAATTTGTTGCTGGCAATCTTTTATCATACGACGAGTGTTTGTAAATTAGAATGAGTTAATCACAGTTTTTCAACATAAATTTTTTGATCATGGAATGAGATGATGCCAATGCTTTCGTATTGGAAGACACTGAGATAAAATTGTGGAATCTACTTCTGAAATCTAGAATTCATGTTAAACAAAGGCTGCAATTTGTGTCAATTTATTTTCAAAAGAAAAATTAAAAATCTTTCAAAATTCTCACATTGAACTGTTCGCAGAACCTGTATCAAGTAAAATAAAGTTCTACATAGTTTCATGAATAAAATTCTCACAATGAACTGGTTGCAATACTTTATTTATGAAACTGTGTAAAACTTTATTTTGTTTTATGCAAATGACCAAGGCTTCAATACTTATAATTTATTGAAAAGACATGAAAAAACATTTTAGAGACTGAATATGTCAGAAAATTTAGAATACGTTTTATGTTCGTAAAGTTGCATAAGGACGTTGGGCAGCGGCGTTCAATAAAATTCGACAAGACAGATTCGAACGAACGAAATGTTTTCAAGTTAAATAATTTTGGTAGAAATTTTCAGCTGTGTTCCTCGTCCAGCTTATGCTGCAGTCTACTCAGCTTAGATTCATAACTTTCCAAGTGTCACATTATCAACATTTCATCATGACAATTTGTTCCGGATTTCTATTGAATCGAAACAGTGAGTGGACTAACAATAGGATGAATGTCTATTAAAGCTCTGATGGGATCAATTACACAATCTTTAAAAGGGTAAGACTACACCTACATATTTATTACAAGTTTTGTGATTCAAGACAAGTTTGCGATGAATTTTCACAAACATTAAATAAGAAGTATACCGTACATGATCTCGAGTGAATCAAATGATCACTAGTACATTTTTAACAGGGAGCATTTCGAGTGAATGAATGATTGAGTTGAGATGTTTCCAGAGCTGTATTGTATATATTCTAACTCTACGTCTAACTGACCAGGCAAATTCGAATAGGAGAGATTTCTAATTAGAAATCTAACATTTAAATGATCAGAAGAGACCAAGAATGGGATACAGAGCCCTGTAACATTTATGCGTGCAAATGTACGTACTAGTGTAACATAATGAAATATTTCTGGGAAATTAAATTTCCATTCACGTCATTGATGATCCAGTGGAACCAACACTGGTGAACTGAACTTTCTCATTTTAATCCAAACCATGGTTAAGTTTAGAAGGACTAAGATTTAAATTCAGTACAATTTCCCTCTTAACAGAAACGATTGGACCAGCAAAGGAAAGGTCTTGTTTCTGGTTCATTCTTATTTTGGCGCAAGCGATTGCAGGACTTGGAAACGATACGTTTGACTGTTGGTGCAATCGATCCTCGAGTTATACGACATCATTTTATGCAAGCCTCATCCTATACGCTTAAAAATAATACCTCTGGAACTCACAATTTCGGTCAAATCACACATCAGTGGAATAACTGAGATTAATCCTTATCCTTATTAGTTATGATTCGCTTGAGACAATGTATTGTTCTAGGACAAACTGTAAACTCTCATTCAAGAGTAAAAAGCAAAAACTAATGGGAGTGCGGCACTGCAGCTGTGGCAACCGAACTTGCTGTTCGAGGACGAGTACCACAGCGAGGCGACGCTCGAGCTGCTCACCAGCAGCTTCCTGGTCGTCATGGAGTCCGGGCCTCTCGCTGACGACATCACCAGGGTCAGAGAAGGTTGGGGCGCGAATTCAGAAGAGTTCAAATTACATCAATTATGCAGTGTTATAGCTACGGTTTTTCTTTCCAAATATTTGACTGATCAGAGTTGCTCGAACATGCGTTGCAGTTCATTTCTTATCGTTACACGACTCCGTGATCCTACTCGGGTAGGCTAGTGATCCTACTCGGTGTGCTTGCACATGCGTTGTCTTTGTGTACTGATGCGTACTTCATGTGGAGTTGCTTTTAGCTATGGAGATTTTTGTTCTTGAATTTTCAGAGCCTAATCTTCATTATCCAATCTTTTCAGCCTAATCGTGCTGTCTCGAAACGCTGTCAGCAAAATATTGCTTCTGCAGCTTGATAGTATTTTTCTCAGATGAAAGAATGATGACTTGATAAGAATTTAAAATTGCGGAGAACTTGAAGTATTTCGAAATCAGATAAATGAAATACACCTTACAATTCCTGAATGATAATGTTCAATAAACATTTGTTTTTCATCATTCTTTGCATTGGATAATATTCAGGTTTATCAAACATGAGCTAATTATCATAGTAATCATTTTGTAGATAAGATCTTTAAAGATGTATTCCGTTAATGAGACCATAAAATCGGCAGTAAATGCCCTTTCTTTAGTCGTTTTGTCAGAGCCTGGAAGAAAATAACCGTTTTCTATTCGATAACTGAAGTCAGTTGTCGATTTCCAAGGTGAAAATAGTCTGTTGTTCCAATAAGAAATCCTTGAATCGATTGAAACTGAAAAAAACACGAAATTGGAACCGGATGTGTCATATTGGCGTCTCCTATAAAGACTAAGCAGACGGTATCACACAGCCATACTGCAATTTAATTGAACAGCAATTTGAAGTAAAGAATGTAAAGTAGGATAGAAATGTAAATGCCATAGTTTGTGCTACACGGTGGTTGCACATTTGTTTTTAACCACATGCATAGCTCCCTATCAAACCAAGTTACACCAGGAAGAAAATATGTAGAGCGAGCGTAACCAACATCATTTGTTCGTAATTATTTGGAACGTGATTGTGCTCCGAAGATGACACTTGCAAATTACGAAATAATTATCTATGAAATGTGTAGTCGTTGCGTGTTAACGTCTTTGAACACTTAATTAATGAATAGGAGAATGAGCTTCGCAGTCTCAGACTCTCGATACTTCCCCTCTCTAAGCTGAGTCATAAATTACTTGATCGCAATTTCAGTTCTCCTGCCCGGTTTGCTATCAAGCTCTCTGGCTTATAATCTTCGCTGTCGTTGATGGATCATTCAGTTCATTCAGTACTTGATCAGAAATAAATTTGGAGAGGTTGTGCTACAGTCGAGACGTGTGATGAAAGTTTCCGTGCATGTAGTGCTTCATTTCCGGCAAACTTAGTTTTACATTTTTGCTTCCCCTCGCGTCATTAGCTAGCATTTGACGACGTAGAATAATCTACCGTTATAAAAACTGTATGACATACACAGTTGATGGCCTCTAATTTCTGTGGAAAAATTTGCTTTTCGCACAATTAGTTATGTTTGCTCCCCAGAGCCGTAAAATTGTGAAATCAACCATAACTTCTGACAAGCTAGCGCCAAAAATTTTTTTGCATGTTACACTTTTACAATTTGCATTTCGCGCATGAGTTGTGTATGCACACGAGTAAATCAAATGCCGCATAGAGTGCTATTTGAAGCATGTTGACTTTTTTCCAGACGAGGTGTATCCCGGAACTCGGAACTCTCTGAAGCTCGTCCAATCGTTCTCGCTGAAATACGCCTGCCAGATGAATTTGGTCGCTTATCCTTTTGATACTCAGTCATGTACGTTCCTCATCAGGCTTGTGGACGTTCCCAATGATTTTGTGAAACTGGAGCACGTGGACGAAGGCGTAATATACTCCGGGCCTCCAAATTTGAGAGAATACGCCGTGCGCAAAGTGGACATGTCTTCGGACGATAGAGGCAATTACAGCGGCAAAGCGATTCGTTTGGTGATGGAGAACTTGTCCGGGTTTTACGTGAGCACCACGTACATTCCCACGTTCCTGATGGTGGCGATTTGCTACTCGACTTTTTATTACAACATGGACGACTTCAACGACCGCATCATGGTGTCCCTCACAGCCCTGCTCGTGTTGGCCACTCTCTTCACGCAAATCACGGCCACGACGCCTAAAACGGCGTACCTCAAGCTCTTGGATGTGTGGTTCGTGTCCACGATTCTCGTCAACTTTTTCATCGTCATTGTTCTAGTGACGATCAACTTCTTCAAAATAAAAGAAGGCTTCACTGACTTCAACGTGAATACCCCCGTCTTCTCGATGGTAAAGCACCCGCTACATCAAATGGCAGAAGAAGAGAAGCCTCGCATGAGCCTCAAAATGAACTATTATTCCCAAGTGTCCATCCCCGTAATCGTGGTATTCTTCACAGCTGTGTACATAGCGATCGCTTTGTGGATCATGTGAAATTTGAAAGTGGGTGAAACAATTGAAAGGACTGAAAGGCTCATTTCTTACGGGTGCGATGAAGTGAATGTCCGGTACACACGCAGTCAACAAAATTAGGACTATGTTCTAAGGTTCGTGGAATAAAATTATCATGCCTTCCACCAAGATGTCAGAGGTCCATACCGTAGATTGATCGAGGTCTAAGAAATGATTGGATTTAAAATATACGTGAAGTGCGCGTGCTTTAAATTATCAATTCAATTTTTATCGTTTCATTGTAAAGGGAATATTCGAATGGTTGCTTGGAAGAAATAAATAAGAGCTCTTCTTGCACTGCTACATGCCAGAGTTTCACGCACAGTGAGGCTTCAAAGCACAATAAATAGTGAGTGATGCTCTGTTAGAACAAATCAAGTATGATAGAGAAATTAGAAATTCATTTAATGCAAGCCGTGCGGTCTTTAAAAAGGCAGTTTAGATTACTTTAAAGCATGAGTCGTCGTAGTCATTAGGAACAATGAACCGACAAGTCATGTACTGTGTGTACTGTATAGCTAATTTCACGATAAGAATGCCAGAAAAATTTGGAAAATCGACTTCTCATTTTTTCGACATTTGTAACCATGGCAGCAAAGTTTGCCAATAATTCAGTTGCGTATTTCCGCTATCTTGCGAATGAGACTCGTCGGTTCAAGTGCAATCTACAAAAAACATCCATTAAAGTTGGACGTTCAAGCTCGTCCGGGAGTTTGACGAAAACTTGTGTTTGTGTTAACGTTCACGCATCGAGAAATGGATGTCACGTTTTCCAAAGTATTGTCTGCACTTTTATCCCCGATAATGAAGCAACTTGGGCATTAATGTGAGAGCGAAATCATTTACTTCTATGATGGAATCCCAATCAATTGTTCCATCTCATCTGCAAGAACACAAAATCCAACTAAGAATTAATTGAGTGATTTGTCTTTTGCCTCTAGTAAATAAATTTACCAGCATTTTGCAAGTCAAGTCTGATTACACCACGTGTAGAATAATCGAGATCTTCACTGACGTATTTCTACAACAGATTCGTATGAAGACACTGTGCGGGCAATTATAGTTACGAACATTAATTAAAATGCAATTGCAGGTTGATAGGTCATGAGACTCGTATTTGTAAAATTTAAACAGAAAATCAAAAATATCAGCTTCTTATTTGACTTTGAAATTTCTTCTCTTACCATGAAAGAGATCACCAAACCTTCCCACACAGTGAGTGGCTTTGTGCATAAATTTAGCAGCTCCTACGCTGATCAGAAGGGCGAGTAATCGTCTGCAGTTATCAAGCCTTTAAATGTAGTAAAAGAATGTTTTTATTTCTGGAACATCCCGCACGAATAACGAAACAATTATGAACGGTTCATTTATCTTATGATAACTGAAGAAGAACATCAGGAATACCTAAAGTAAAGTTGAAAATATTTGTAAAAATAACCATATTCATGAACTGAAATTGAACCAAATTAAGAATCTTACATATTTTTTTTCGTGTGACTGTGCTATCATTGTACACAATGCCTTAACTTCAAAACAATCAGAACAAAACTTCATGCTTCGGATTTTACTACTTCTTGTGAACTGAAAATAAATATTTTTACTCACGGAACAAAATTGCACCTCCCCATGAGTTTTTCTTCCTTTAAAGACGATCTGCGCGTATTTTGGCTCCCTTGAGAGAAAACTCCAGCTTTTTGAGTCACAGTCCATCAATTTTACAGGTTTACGTCCCAGTATCACATCAGCTGCTTTTCTTTCAGCCCTAGCGAAGGTACTGCCTCCGAGGCGCAGGAGATGAGATTGGATTTTGTAGAGCTGCATCCGCCTTCAATATTCTCCATCGTTTTCTATTCATTTTTATTTATTGGATTCAATCTGGATATTTCTTTATATAAATTACTTTGCGTGCAATATCCCAAATTACGGTTTCATCCATAAGCTCTTATCCCATGAGTGGCTTTGACAATCCTAACTAAGATAAACTTGTAAACTTTTGTATGAACTATAATCGCACTTGAACAAGCTCATATTCATTTTACCTATAGGGGCAGGTCTGTTAACCCAATCAACGTTTTCGTACCTTCCCCTTCTTCAATGAGCCTGTACTCCTCAATTTATTATGGAGTCATATCTTCATTTTTTAAGACAATCTTCGTTCACCTGCTTCAAGTCAATGCTGTGCGCAAAGCTGGGGGTGTAACAATAACGGTGCTCATTTAGTTTCCGATATTGCCTCCAAACAATGGTCTGTGAGATAAAAAGAGCGGAACACAGTGTTGATGTAAGCAAATAACCATTCACTGTTAAACATTCAATATCGAGAGACTGAAATTCCTCCTGACCGCTTCCATACTCCATGACCCGTATTTACTTCTCTAGTCAAAATCATTTCCAGCGATGTAATGGAGAAGCTAGTTTTTGGCATCCTTCTTCATTCATCATATTTTTCTAAGGTCCCGTGGGTTTTTTTTCACTTCATCTACGTTCTGAATAAGTTCTACGAAAAAAAACAACGCTAAAACTCTATGAAAATTTAACGTCCTGTGAAATCCTTTTGATTGAAGCAGGAAAATGAAGCAACTAAAACACACGGTGAATAATCACGTGTTTTTGTAACAGGATCGATGAAAACCAGTGCGCTCTCTGTCTTGATAGAACAAAGGACTGCATTAATTTACTAGTTTAAAAAAATTAAGTGTCTGTGTTGCCAACGTTGCTACGTTTGTGTTGTTTCTGTGGGTATTGAGTCAACGACAAATCCTCCCTGAGTTCGCGGCACCAAATTCCCGAGAGCTGTTTTTACCCACGGTCGAGATGTACTTTTTCTTCTCACTTAGTAGCAGCACGAGTGATGGTGGCTTTACGATGGGAAACACTAGATTTCACGCAGCAATTGAATGTTATCTGAGACGTTAATGAAACTTGAAAAGCTCGACACATTGTGCTGTTAGCAGTCGTATTTGCACGCAGAATGTTCTCAGATCTTGAAATTTATTAAATCCACATAAGGAGAAAGCTTTTAAATTTTAATTAGATTTAAGCACTTCTGAAGGACGTTTAAATTCATCGATAAAAATAATACACAGCGAATGGAAGCTATAAGGTGTACATCAGTTAGCCCGATTTACAAATGAACGATTTGCATCGAAACAAAAATCGCTATTTTCAGTTTTTTCAAAGATTTTGCAAGTAAAAAGGCATAAATCAACTTTTTCCACATAAGGCTTTACAAAGCTGCAGTGTTTTTTAATTTTTATAAATATCGAAATGTCTCTTGTTTTGGTTAATATGTGAGAATATATAAAATTTATCACCTGATGAACAGAGGATTAATTTGTGTTACTTAATTAATCAAAAAGGTAGCACCGCTCATCTGTCAATCCGTTACTTTATCGCTCTCACCGATGGCGATAGCTGACCTTAGATGTCAATGCATGAATTTGATGCCAAAATTGACAGCAATATCCAGCAATTTACGCGAAATGATGAAACCTGAGCGCAGGCACAAACTTTTAGAAGCTTTGCAGGTTTTTTCGAAGACTTCAAAGGCAACACTTAACTAATTTCTACTGCAGCAATTCTGACGATTCGTTAGCAGCCCATGACAAAATTAAAAGATACATCAAACTTGTGACTAACTTGGCTCTGATTAAATTTCCGGGAGAATAAATTTCAGAGGCGCTTATCGCATTAATGACGCAATCCTGGAGATCTGGACTGTTAAATCCCTTGCTCAGTTACTGGATGCAGACCTGGTATTGCGGGATCATGCTGGATCTGGACTGCGTGTTAGATCACTTGTTCAGCTACTGGATGCAGTCCTGATCGTGATAGTTCATACCGTTTAAATGACGATCGTAGTCCGGAGTCTACTGGATGATATGCTCAGTTAACGACAGTAGTCCTGAAATTATTGGATAGTACTTTCAGGTCGGGAAAAATGTCCTGATTTCACCAGGACTCTGAATTTAGCTTTCTATCTGAAAGAATGACCAGAAATGAACATGACCCTGATAGAATTTTACCTGACGTATTCCTGACCTTACTGGAAGATACGATCAGTTAATATAGCCGAACTCCTGATTGTGCTGGATCATACTTTTGAAAACGAAGAGTGTCCTGGCTGTCCTGGATCACACGTTCAGCCCTGGTCATGCTGGATCATGTATTCAGTTTACACAGCGCTCACTTCACTGGAAAAGTGAGTTTACTCAACGAATGCAGTTTACATTTGAACTAAAATTCTCTTATGGACTGGCTAAAAATGAGGTGTTGGGAAGGCTTGTCCGGTGTGTGAGATTAGCATGCAGCTGCCCCGCTCGCCCAGTTAATTCCTTTTCTCTCTGAGTTCATATTACTTTCCGGGTTTATTTAAATTTTCACACTTAGGAAAAAATTAATTTGAGAAATTCTATTGAATGATTTGAGAAAAACTTACAGAATCAAGAAAAAATGTCAAGTTGAAAGAATATGAATTTTGATGTGAGTCTGGATGCTCGCCGTGGCACAGTGGTTAAGGGCATCGCCCTTGCATGTAGGAGTCGAGGGTTCGTATCCCGGCGCTGGCGCAGCGATTTTCCCCGTTGGGTATAAGGGAAAGCTCAAGCACAATACCCCACTCAACCCAGGTGTCGGAAATGGGTACCGGCTTTACGGGGGAACCGTCATGGTGTCCTATATATAGAGTTAGTTTTAAGGCATTTGAAAAACCAATGCTCAAGATCTAATGTATCAGGCTTGATTGAAAATAAAGCATCCTAAGATGCCGATGTTTGTTTGTTTGTTTGAAATGAAACACCGATAAAAATTTTTTCCTAATTTTCGTTACCTTCGAAAATGACCACAGACAAAATTAATTTATAATAAAATGTGATGTGGAATGTCCTTCCACTAATTTCAATTATGTGATCATCAAGGTAGGTAATTTCGAAAGACATCAACGGATGAGATTTTAAAGCGCACAAGAGTATGGCTAATTCAAAACTGATAACTGATCGCACGTTGAATTGAGAAAGATGATGAGCTCTATCTTCACGACAGCATTTTAATGTAAGAGTCACGTACGTGATAAAGATCCAGTTTTTAACGATCGTGAATTTTGCGTTTAGATTCACATACACGCAGCCCGGCTCCTGCTTTTGATCTTCCCTGATGCATTCGCTCCAAAAACAATGTATAGATAATTAAAGTCTCACTTCTCGTGTTATGTTTGTGAATAAAAAAGTAGGAAGAGAATGAGAACGTGTTACAACCAATGTCCATACTTAAGCCTCAGTAACCAGCACTCCTTAAAAGAATGGAAACTGCTCTATGCCCATTGCAGACGTTTAGTTTTAGTTAGTTTCCAGTAGTTGATGAATTTTCACTGTTAAACAAATTTTAGTATTAGCTGGTATCTTAGCATAAATATTTGTATGGGCATTTCATTGGGCCCATGGCAACCCTCGTCTCTAATCATCACGTGAATCTTAGCTTAACAATCGTTGTTTCTTCCTGTCCTTTGTTAAGCCGCGTTTATGTTTCACAAATGTTGATCTCTGAATAAAAATTAAAATTCCCACCTGCTTACTTCACGCCCGGTTTTTACTTAACAGATTTTCATCTTTGCTGAAATTTTGGTTCAAAGTTATTGGCGCTTCTTCGTGCAACTGCAAGCCCCGTCTCTGCTTAACAGATTTTAATCTTGGCTGAAGTCAACTTTTTGGGGAAAGTTGGAGCTGCGGTCTGCCTCTCCCACCGAGGTTTCAGCCGTCGTCTTCTTTTCATTCCGGGGCTGAGAACTAATCAAAGGAGCTCCTTTTAGCAGGAAAAGTTCAGCGGGTCGACTGACAGGTAATAGCCAACCAGGTGATCCGTTCTCGAGGCCAGAATTCCGGAGGAAGCCTCGGACAGGTTAGAGTTCCTTAACCTCAGCCTCTCCTCCCTGTTCCATTTCTTAGCACAAAGGAAAAGGTCTTTTCTTTGAAACCTGCTCCCTGTTTTTGCTGATGTCTGATTCGATTTTCATCTTACCTTGTGTTATTTTTTATATTTTTTGTCTCCATTCCTGTGCTTGATTGAAAATTTATCCTAATCGTTTTATTCTTGTTGTTTTATATTCTTAACACTTGGTTTGATTTCTGATAAAATATATTCCCTTGTTTTCCCTATGTCACTCTTTGAAGTAATAAAACTGGAGTCTTATGAGTTCATTCTTTAATTATGTTATGCTTTTTTACAAACTTTGGTAGAATCTTTAGGATTCGAGTCAATTTTCTCGTCCTCCCAACCAGAAATTAAACTGACTAGTGGATTTGAATAGTATTATTAGTTGCTGCCGATTTTTGAAGATGAGTTGTAGTGAGTTTTTCAATTTCTGTTCTGACAAATTGAAGTTTTTCATGGGTTTACAGTGATAGAATTCATGTTGTTTCTTATATAATATGATGAAAATAAAAAACTTAACGGCTTACAATTGATGTTACAACCGTGATCAATTAGAGTACATCATCCAAATGAAGCTCAAAAAACAACTGTTAGATAAGTTGGTAAACTTATCTTTGTTGTGTTGAATGATCGAAAGGAGACTTAGCTGCTGCGTACCACTCCGAAAAATTCGAAGGTTTGGATAATTTTTGTCCAATTGAATGAAGCCTTGAAATTCAAGAACTTTTAAAAATTGACTGATAAAAATAAATCTTGAACGTAAGATTGAACTCGCAATTTAACAGAAAGGTGCCAAGACAATTACATCTTGAATGGATCTCCAACTTACAGTAATATTTGAGCAAGTTAACGCAACAATAACCTGGTTCACTCAATAACGCCACACCTCAGACCAACCACCCACAAAACTGAGTCCTAGCGAAATTGATGCCGTTACTCAATTCCCCACGCGACGTCACGTCGGTGTGAACCTAAATTTCATTGCATTGCTGATGCTTTCAAAAACTTCTCTTCAAAGCTCATTATTTTGAAACGAACCCGGGAGCTCAAAAATGGATTGAAATAAAACGAAATGAGCGAGAGCCTCATCAGGAAATGAGCGGCGTTTCTCTAGGCTGAGATTTGCAGGGCGTGCTGTTTTGCATGCGAGCTCTCGGCTTCAGGATCATCTAAATATTTCGGGCATCCTCTAGACTTGACTCTCCACAAACTTGCTGCTTGCGGTCGTCGGTGGCGATATTCCAGTCACGTAGCATTTAAATAAGCTCTTTAAATGCGGCCTCCTCCAGATGTCCAATTAAAATTCCGTCCAGAAAGGCCGAGCTCGGGGCAAATTTCTGCGTCACTGCTAGGGAGAACGCACGACTTATTCCCAAATAAAATGCACCAGGAGCTGAAAAATTCTGTCACCTCTGTGACTGCAGTAACTGACGTCCTCTTAGGGATTTTGGCACCTGCACGCTGGGTGTGAAGGTGTGAAATGATTCTGAGGTGAAATATCTCACCTTTCTCTCAAATGAATTTACCACATTTATAGCCCATGCTGTCTTGTGGTTTAACTGCACTAAGCGTAAATGATGGGAGTACTTCAAGTTCAAAATTACAGAAAATCTCTAAGTTCATTCAACGCCTCCGTACGTGGATATTAACTATAATGAACCAAAATCAGAGCGATATAGAGTGATAATTATCCAGAGTGAGTTCATGAAAACTTTATTTACGGTGGCTAATATATGTTTGGTATTGTTTAAAAACAACTAATTCGTTCAAATTCGAGATTGAAGATTCCTCTGTTGCCATATAAAATACTAACTTTTCGAAACGAATATTCCACCATTTCAAGAACTTTGAAAATTAAAAAAATCAGGTTTCAGATCACAAGAGTAGCGAAAATTGGAACATCGGAAAATTTGCACCAATTGTACAAGTTAAATCACTCGTAAGGTGAGAATAATCTTGAAGGCGAATTGATGTCTAGCGAGAGCTTCAAAGCGAACTCGTACGATCAGCCAAGTATTGCTAGCGGCACTCAAATTCTGATGTATGCAATTCAACAGTCGACTCATTCTTGCGTCGATAATATGCTAATGGAGGAAAGTGATGCCTGTAGAATGATCCAAAATTGAGGTCTTGGCAACACTGATCTGACGATCTGCGTGTATGTATTTTCTCTTGATTTCAGCGCAGGAAGACAAAAATTACTTCAACAAGATGTGAAAACTTTATCCCTAAGTAACGTTTAGTTCTTAAATTCTACGAAGAATAAGTCAAGAAAAAAGTTGGCGCTGCTTAAGTAACCTCTTGGGAATATGAAAAGCGGCACCCTGCTAACTGGCCTGAAGTTGCGAGCAAGCAAAGTTGTGCCTCGGAGGTAAACTTTTGCTTCAGGGGCGAGCTCCGGCGTCGGAAGCCTAGACTACAAAGTTCTGTTTGACTTCATCGAAGATGCGGGGATAGTTCAAATATTTTCAGAGGAATAAGAGCTTAGATGAGTAAAATTATATGGGAAGGAAATAGCATTCACTGTACTTAATGCTGGCACATGCCGGGAAAGCACAGTAATTCAAGTAGAGAGCAGAAAAAGAAGTTGCGTTTTAGCTTCAAGTGTTCATCTGATTAATTTTATTCATCATCCTACAGCAAAAGCGTCTCTTGAGACCTTATTTTCTACGACAACAATTGTGCGAAGAATAAGTGAGAATTTCACGTCAGTAGCTCGTCATCACGCGGCCACTCCAGCTGATTGTGGGCCGCCTCCAGTCAAGGCAATGCCTGCAGCTCCACCAAGTCCCCCGATAAAATGATGCTCCTCGTTGATGGACGCGAACTAAATTTCCGAGACATTTTATCAATTCTGCGTCAACAGTAATTTGTGGGAGCGCTTCTTGCCCATGCTGACAGGAACTTCAATCACGACAGCTCTACCTTTACTTGATCCAAGACATAGAATGCCCATGATCCGTCCTACGTCGCAAATCTGAATTGATGAAGCTAGAAAACTCGACTTCCAATTTCCCCGCAGGATATTGCCGATGTTCCCTGCTTGAGGATTATACGAGAGCAAGAATTTTGTTCACAATGTAGGCCATTTTAGGTTTCCAATAACGAAGCAGAGACCGAAAATCAGATCAAATTCGCTGATATTTCAAACCATTTCATGGCAGTCCTGCGCATGCGTAAAGTACTGCTCAAGTTCCCTTTAAAAATTTGAATATCTGAGCCAAGGCTGTGGTAGAAAACAGGGCAAAGTTCCGAGTAAATAGGGCATAAAATGAGGGATCGGCCGTCTTATCCGGGCTTCGAGAGGCCGGCATGGCTTCAGTATGAAGTGCCTGCATCTGCGGTGGTACGCAGGTTGTGTATGCGTACAGTTTGTACGTGCGTTTTGTTCATTAGGCAAGCACGGTATTGTGAGGGTTGTATATTTGGCTAGTAGGTCATTGTTTCTGTTGTTTATAAGGGTAGTATGTTATTGCGACAGTTTTTTATTGGGTTAATATGCTATTGAGACAGTTGTTTATGTTAGGCTAGGATGTTATTGTGACAGTTGTTTTTGAAACTTGTGTGTTATTGTAGAGGTTATTTAGCAGATCAGGATGTCATTGTGTTGGGACATTCATGCACCTCATAACTTATTATTTAAGTTATCGATGCTGCGAAGTTTTGGAGTGGCCGGAGGAAACGGTGAGAACAATGGCTGAGAATTATCTAAATTAAGTTATAGGGCAAATGAAAAAAACTTCGTTTCAATTAAGCGGTAAAAAGATGGGCTAAATAGTTTTAAAGAAATTTCCAAAAGGCAATCTATAATCTTGAATATGCACGTATGTTTACATCGCTTCGTCTGCTCACTTGTGTGGTAAAGCCGCAATTTTTTGTCATGTCTCTGTATTTACTGACAGTAATTGCTCTGTGTATTTCAAAGCCCTCACACAAATCCAGTTATTTCATTTTATTTCATTTGTTCTTTTTGGCCGTACTAAATATCACGTGTGAGCTTTCTCCGGTAATGAAATCTTTCCATCCTGAATCATAAGTAACGCTTGCATTTAAATCTTAGCCTTAAATTGATTTTGCGTCGTCCTGTGGTCGAAATGCCTCAATAAAATGAAGATTACAAGATAAATTGAAGCGACTAAGCGCCTTCAACTGTCGTTTGTAAGCATCAACACAGAAATGAAACCTTAAAATCAGGTAAAACCAAATGATATTTCTTACCAATTTTGTTGGCGCTGCTGACCAGCTGACATTACGCTCAATCTACGTTGATAATTAAAAATTGTTGCACTGAGAATTGGGTGGGACATATAGTAAATAATTAATCGAGGGCTACGTCCTTATCCTCTTTGAGACTTTCACTTGTATTTAGAGCAGAAGTTTGTCTATCAAATATTCGGAAGTGGCATTTTCGAAAGGAATTTTTCGCTTCATTTTTTGATGAATGGGTGGAGCGACATTCAGGGTATATTTGGCTTCGTAAATGTCGAATATGAGAATGTCCTACAGTGATAGCTCGATGCTGATGAAGAAAAACTGAACAGCGATTGCAACAATTAATTCTTAAGTAGAGAAGTGTTTGATTTATTTGGAATTTAGATAGTTTGCGTTCAGGTAATATTTTCGGAGATTTGTGGGAAGAAGGCTGATGAAATGCCTCTCTTCCATGGCGTACAACAAGAAAAGAATTGATCATAACCGGGATCATAAAAAAACATTTTAGAACATGCAAATCTATTTCAATTTTGATTCAGCATAAATACAAGAAAATCGTTGATGAACAAACGTTCTTGCAATACTGGTGATTTAATTTTAAAATTAATATTGGATTCAAACACTGATAAAAAAGAGATATCGATCTTGGTTTCCAAGTATCGAAAGTCATCGCAGTGCAGATTAGACTCACGAGTATTCAGACACAACCGCTACTGTCAATAGTTCGATGATTGCTCCCACTATTTAGTAAAAGATTGAACTTAAAGTGAGCTTTAATGGAAAAATAGAACGTACAGTATTCATAAATTTGAAAAATGAAACAAGTCACCGAATTTAAGCCGCTGAAAGATTCCAATTTACGAGTTCCTCAAGTGTTCCTAGCTATTTTTGCCGCTGCATGTGCGAACTAAGTAACCATTACTTCAACTACCATCTGCATATCGGATACCGATATGCAGATTATTAAAAACGACTTATAAGCTTAAGTCTATTTTTATTGAATGCAAATGAAAGCGTGCACGCTCTTGTAAATCGATTTTACGGCAAATTTTGATTTGACCAAAAGCTGCTCATTTCTTACTCATTATTTGTCATACTCCTGGAATGCAAACCGTAATTTTTAGCTGAGGAAATGACACTAATTGAATTTTAATCTGTGATATTCCAACATTTTTTTCATGTTTTGTCACTACGGCTCGTAGAGATTATGATCCGAAAGCCGATCACTTTACTGCATCTAGCTCCTCTTCAATTGTATTGATTTGCGTATTCATTAATGGGACAGTTGCTTGGCATGTTGTGTTCAGCTGTAGTTTGGATTGCAGTTCCGCGGCAAGATGCAATGGTAGCGGATGTTCAGGTCACACCTTATCGTTTCTACACGGTCTTTCGCCAAAATTAGAACGCTTTGCTTTGGTCTTCATGGAACGTCATGTCCAGTTTGCAAGTTACGGGATTTGATAAAATTTAGGCTTATTTGAGTGTGATCACATGAGCGTGATGACTAGCGTTGATTACTAAGACGATATCACCGTCATGGAAGCATTGCGATGCAGCGTCCACAGAGACCCAGTTTTCATATTCTACTGCGCTCACACAGACGACAAATGATTTTCGTAAACACTGCGATCCTGTAAAATAGCATGCGCCCAATTCTCAGGAGATATCAATTGAATACATTGCTTTTTGCTTCTTGCTTAACATTCACGGCCTGAGATGGCCGAGTGCAGAAATTGAAGGTCAAGCAGTCACATTATGACGTACCTTAATTAAGAAAAATTCACGTTTCTACCATCAGCTCAAACTCTAACAAACGAGAAAATTTATTTCCAATATTCACACACGTTACTGTTACTTACGACGAATAATTGCACTGTTTTTCAGTACTGAACTCGAAATCAAATTACTTTCATTCCATCTACGGTTGGGAACGTATTCAGACGTCTTACATTTTATTCTCTTTGCCTAGGCATATTCGGTTTGAAGAAAATTTCAGACAAGTAAGAACGCATTAGTTCTATGGACCGACCGGGGTTGAAATTTTGGCCGGGGACCCCGGCTCCTTGAGTCGGGGTCAACAAATTTGTCACAGCCGGGGCCGGGGTTCAGACTGTGTCAGGACGTGTCACGACGACGTAATACATAACGTCGGTTAGTGGACCAATGCATTTTGAACTACGGTTGCGATACAACTATAGTAATTAAATATACCGGGTGTTCAAAAAAAATGTCCGCTACTTTTCGATTGATTATTTCTCCGCTTTAAATCAACATATTTGAATTATGTTTTGTTCACAATGTTGTGAATTTTATTTCCTTTTCGAGTAATTTAAGTTTTGTAAAATCGTTGAATAACCGCTTCACAGTGATTGATTTACTGAAAGAGGTAGAAAAACTAATTGTTCAAATGAAAGTTTGAAAAACAACACTGGTGTTCTTCATTTCTCACCTACTGTTAAAAATAATTTCACAACGATGTATCCTACATACCACCAGGTATGTACCACCTCCATCATTAATAATTATAATTCTTCGACAGCAAATTTATGAAGTATTTCAAGAACTGAAAGAAAACGGTGAAATAATCCGCAAAAACTCTTCGTTCAAGTAATACTTGCTTAGAGAAAAATAGAGGGTATGCCGAAGGATACTAAATTACTATATTCATTTATACGTTATTCAAATCAATGATTTGTTTCTCTTTTAAATTTTTGTTTGTTCGAGTTTTTGGAATGTACAAAATAATGAAGAATATCAATATTGTTTAAAAAAATATTCATTTGAACAATTAATTTTTGTAGTGTCGTACTATCGGCACTACTAGAGTTATTTTAGCAGAAGCTTCAACTTCACTTCAGTTCCCTAAGCCGCAAACTCGGGTGAAGGATAATTATACGCACAGCAACGCTCCTAATAATGTACTGATTGCATCGGTGACAGAACTTCCTTATTACTAGCAGTGCCCGGAAGTCGAACAAGGACTTTCCGGTAGTTGTAAAGCGTGGCAGAGGCATGGCACCATAAAGGACTTCTGTCGGTCAGTTCCGGCCGTTTATGACTTATCCGGCTCTGAGACATGCGAAACCCAAGTGCAATAAAGACATCCGGCGGCGCCGGTCTTCCAAGGCTCACTGCGAGATACAACAATTTCCCTCTCTTTAGATGAATATATGAAAAACGGAAGGCATAACTCAACAACTCATTCGCATTACAGGTTTAGTTATTCTACCTGATCTACGCGGTTCATTTTGTACAGGTGAACTGCTAACAGGCTGCAAAGTAGAAGGCTCAGCCGCCTTGCTACTGAAAGATCTCAAATTACTAGATGAATGAAGCAGCTGATTTGAATGTCTCTTCCAGACTACATTTAATGATAAGATTTGAACATGAAAGATATTAACAGCAACTTTACCAACAATAATTCCCTTCAGCCACTTGGGACCATCTCTTAAATTCAGAGCAAGAACATGATCACCGACATCAAATTGAGTTACATACATTGACTAAGACCTGGACACAGAGTATTTAGGATGAACTCTATCTCTAGAAGTAACCAATTTACGATTGTTCAGCGCAACCGAGGGAGCAATTTTTGTGACACTATGAGGAATGCAATGTGATTGATATAACGCTTTTGCAAGACGTGATTTGAACGATTCGGAAGAAGAGAGTTTTTTCAACAGGTCTTTAATGACTCTTACCCCCCTCTCAGCTTGACCATTGCTTGCTGGAGAGTACGGCGGAGGTGTGAGGTGCTCAATGCTGTTGGAAATTAGAAAATCTTTAAAGTCTTGAGATGAAAAGTTAGTAGCATTGTCACTTACGAGTACATCACACAACCCGTTTCTGCTGAAAATCATTCTAAAAGCATCGACAGTATCTGATACACTCGTGGATGGTACAACTTCGCATTCTATATATTTAGACAATGCATCTACAGCAATGAAAACAATTTTATTCTCGTAGAAAAATGATCAACATGAATACGTTCAAAAGGACGAGAAGGAGTGGGCCATTCTACATATTTAGACTTTGGTTTTGCTCGATTTAATTGACATTGAGGGCAACTTTTTACAATGTCTTAAATAGTTTTATCCATTCCAGGAAACCAAATAACTGATCTGGCCAACGACTTCATGCCACAAATGCCAGGATGTCCATCATGAAATGTCTCAAGAACCAAACTCCGTAATGACCTGGGAATTAAAACCCTTCCTTTATAAAGTATACAACCTTTCATGATGCTCATCTGAGGCAGCAGGTTCTTAAATTTAGACAAGTTAGGATTAGGTTTAGGAGGCATGCCAAACTTTATATTGTTTGAGTTGACATAGTTCACTATCCGCATCAGTGTGAATTTTTATATTTTCACACGTAACTGGAGTTTTCTCGAGAGAGTTCACTGCAAAGATCATTTCGTACAGATCTAGTTCTGTTACCGTTTTGGGAGAAAAAGCCTACTAAGGCAATCGCTATTTACGTTACATTTGCCTTTCGAGTAGTTGAAAACATAGTCAAACTGGGACATTCTGAGAGCCCATCTTTGAATACGAGCTGAACAATTGAGAGGTACACCCTTGTTATGTGCAAAAAGTTTACAAAGAGGGTTTTGATCGTTATGAATAATAAACTTAGCACCAAGGAGAAATTTCTTGAATTTTTCAACACCGAAGACAACACTTAGGCTCTCTCTTTCGATGTTAGAATAGTTTCGCTCTGCATTATTTAGAGATCTAGAAGCAAATTGAACAGGACACCAACCATGAGAAGGACCAACGCGTTGCATGAGTACGGCACCAACCCCATAACCAGAACTATCCGTTTCAAGGAGAGTTTCATAGTTGTGATCAAACAATTTTAGAGGCTTATGCGAACGAAAGATATCCTTGATTATTTGGACACTTTTATCCTGCTCTGGAGTCCACCGGAAAGGTACATCTTTCCTAAATAGCGAATACAGAGGATGCATGACAAGAGAAAAATTGGGGACGAAACGATTATAGAAATTGCACAATCCAATAAACGCTTGCAACTGTTTGAGGTTTTTGGGAACAGGAGTATTGAGAATTGCGTCTACTTTCTCAGAATTAGGGTGAACACATTTATTATCGAAAACGTAGCCTAGATAAGACACGATCAGTTAAAAAGGTACATTTAGAAAGATTTAAGCGAATTCCAGCATTTTTGAGGACAGACAACACTTTGTCAAGAACTTCCAAGTGAGCATCATAGGAAGAGGTCAAAATTAGTAGATCATCCTGGTACACAATGATGTTATCGATGCCAGA